>CM074959.1:6079875-6128920 GCA_037577455.1 Pangasius macronema | reverse complement strand
CCCCATTATAGCATTACTATCAACCTGTTTTTTTTATTGTTGTCTCTCTGCTGGAGTTAATAAAACTAAAAACACTACTTATGTTACCATATTATTGTCCTAGACATTTTTTTTATTTAACTGAATGAGCTGTTACCATAGAAACAGTAAAGTATTAGAACCGAGCGCATTATAATAAACGTATAATTTGCCTTGCAGTCGGCACTACTATTAGAGCTGCTGGTGTAGAAAATGAATCAACATCAGATTGAGAATTCAGCATCACTCTGGCATAAAATAGTTTAGTAAAGTTCGATTAAAATGGCATTAATATGTTAGTGAGCTTCAGAACATACCTGCCTAGATAAATACATTTGTTTGTACGATGAGTAATTATGTAATGAGGATGAACAGTGAAGAAATTGTATGGATCATTATAAGGGTGTAAGGGATTTACATGTGTATCTTTTACACAGATGGAGAAACATATTTTACTCCCACCCCCTCAACTTTAATTAGTGATTACTATAAAATTTCACAAAACATATTACTTTCAGCATCACTTTTAGAGTAGCACATCTTTTAACAATATTTTGTCGAACTTGTTGCCTTAGCTTTGGTAGTTAGATTCTTGTACCAAAGTAGAAAGTTACCCATCAGGTGGACCTCCAGGTCCGTGTGGTTGTGGTCTTGGTGACGGATTCCTGGAGTGCTTGGAGTGAGGAAAGGTGAAGCTGGACCTGGCACCTGCAAGAATAAACAGAAAAGAGTGCGTGCTAATATACAGTATTTATAAAGTGTAAATCAAACTCAAAGACAGTCACTGTGCCTAAAACAATGTAATGAAGAAGTATGAAAGAAACACTCACCATCATCAAAGAACTGTTTACGAGAGACAAAAACAACGAAAAAGACATTGTAAAAGACTGATAAACATACTACTAGATGTAATAAGAATAAGACATAACACAACATGAGTTGTTGTCACAGGGCCAGACAAAACAAAGGAAGTCCTAATAAACCAGGGATGAACTCAGAAACAGTAAAAAGATGGTTTAAAATCTTGATGTGTTGTCTTGCAAACCAAACCAAGGTTTGTTGAACCTGACTGGCTAAGTAACTTAATGAATTCAATATTACAAACTTGCTCTCCAAAAATGGTTCAATTCCAAATAAATGTCTGAATGAGGTACAAAAGCTGAATTTAATGGGACATGAAGTTACAAAAAATGGTTTTATGAGCTTATGAGTAATTAATTTTAGCAACATTTTAAATGTGCTATTATTTTTTAACAACACTTGTAATGCATTATTGTGCTCAAAGGGTTGCATTGATTTTGAATGGAAAAAAATTACCTCAGTTCTGGGATCAGGCGAATGTCTGTCAAAAGAAAACCAGACAGTTTATGTTATTAACTACTGAAGCTATAGAACTCTTGTATGTCAGAATGTTTTACAAAAATGAGCCATAAGATTTCGATATGGTTTACCCTGTGTAGGTGAAATACCTTGGAAGACTGACATTGTGCACTTTAACTCTAGACATTTTTTACAAAGCCAAAATGACTGCACTATATGGCAAAAGTATGTGGACACCTGAGCATGACACCCATATGTGCTTGTTGAACATCATGAATGTGCCCATTCAGCCACAAGAGCCTTAGCAAGGTCAGGCACTGATGTCTGGTGAGGAGTGATGGTGTGCACTCAGTGTTCCAGTTCATCCCAAAGGTGTTCATTGGGGTTGAGGTCAGGGCTCTGAGCAGGCCACTTGAGTTCTTCCACTCCAGCCTTCACTGAGCTTGGGGCATTGTCATGCTGGAGCATGTTTGCACTCCTTTGTTCCAGTGAAGAAAAATTGCAATGATACAGCATACAAAGACATTGTAGACAAGTCCGTGCTTCCAACATTGTTGTTACAGTTGGGGGAAGGCTACGTATGGGGGTCATGGTCAGATGTCCACATATTTTTGGCCATATAGTGTATGTCCAGTTGCTTGTCATACAAAGCCCATAGATCAGTAATAAACTAGAGCTAAGTGACAATAGCGGACCTGCTATAAGCTTGACCAGGAGTAACAGAGGAGGCACTTCTCCGCACCACTCCCGCTGTAGGTAGTGGAGGTTTGGGCATTCGTGGGGGCTCCAAAAGCTTATCCGTTCCAGTATTCCTGTTTTTGGCAGCATCAGGGGGACAAATATTTAACATTAAAAGGTGCAATGGCCAATTTCTTTTCATTGCTCTTACTATTACTGAAAGCACAGGTATTTGCTGGACTAATGAGTTGAGGTTGCATCCTGTCAGTCTTGTTATAGATACGCCTCCATCTTTACTGCTCAGCAATACATACATAACACATTCCAGTGCTAAATGTACAGAGTTCCAAGACACTATAGTCGTTGGGAAAAAACCTGATATCCTGCACAAATGCTTAATGTCAAAAAAGTTTGATAGTAAAATTTAATTAAGCAAATTTTTCCTCTACAGTAAATATGTCAATATGTTTTAATCAAAGAACTTGTCAGTATTTACAGCTAACCGAGTCAGAACTGGCCAAGTAGAATGAAACAATAGAAAGTTAGCTAGTTAGCTATAGAATTAACATAGCTAAACACTGTAGATGTGCATGATTAACACATGAGGAATAAACACATGAATAAACAGATTGTGCTGATATCTTTCCAGAAGATCCTGCAACCACTCGAGCCCAAATTCTCCCATTTTCTCCCCAGTTTGGTCACCNCACCCACCAGTCAGCTCTCCCCATTATGATATTATGACATTATGACATTCACCAACCCAATATGACATTCACCAACCAGGGAGGGTGAAGGCTAACATGTACTACACCCAAGACACCTGAAACCAACCAACCAACCACATTTTTTCGAATTGCTGCTCATGCTGTGTCACAGGGAAGCGAAATACACTCAAAGGAAAGCTCA
This sequence comes from Pangasius macronema, assembly GCA_037577455.1. Classification (NCBI taxonomy): domain Eukaryota; kingdom Metazoa; phylum Chordata; class Actinopteri; order Siluriformes; family Pangasiidae; genus Pangasius; species Pangasius macronema. The sequence continues at coordinate 6,125,995 of CM074959.1, read as the reverse complement.
CAGATGCCCACAATGGCTAATGTTGCAGTGACTGTGACAGGGGAGAGAGATTATGCCATTCCTCCCAACCAGAAAGCATTTTTTGGGACGTAGGTGGAAACGACTGAACCCAGAGGAAACCCACAGAGAAAGAAAATATAAAGCACCTGCTTCACCACTCTACCACCCAATCCATTTCATACTTTAAAATTAAGTACTGCAAATACACTTGCATAAAAGGGACTGTCGTGAGATGTGCCCAAGCCATGATCTCAGCACTCTCAGTGGTTAATTAACAAAAAGCCCAAACATGGCTGCAAAACTGTGGTTTTGCATGTGTCACCTCCGCAGCAAGACTGTTTAGTTGCAAACAAACTGCTCATATGTAGGCTTTGCAGTTAAACCTTTGACTCTGCAGCAACAATGTATTTGTTGACTGATTAAATATTCTTCAAATACTGATCAAATAAAGAATCTTGTTTTTATTGTATTGATTTAATTTATTGTTAAATCCACATTTCTCATTTAGCAGCACATCCCCTTTTATTACTCAGAACCCAAGCACCGCTCTGTAAAATAACTCTGTAAAATATCACATAACGTGATGTAAAATATCACTTTGTTGCTAACCAGAATAAGCATTACACACCCAACTCTCACACAATCAGAGCTCTCTCAAGGGCAAATGTGTCACCAGAAGTGGCTTCTGTATTTTTCTGAGATTGAATTAGGTTTTAAACAGCCAGATAGCAAGTACTAAAAGGAACAGTATAGACTAACAGCAGAGAAGGTCATAAAAGGCCAGTAGATACAGATACTTTACAACGTCATGGATTAAAAACATTAAAAGAATATGACAGTACCTCATTGGTGGCTTGACACTCTTTATAGGACATCATTTATTGGAAGAAAAAAAAGAGAGATTGTCTAGTTCCATTACTGTTTTATCGTACTTAAAGTACTGAAAGGGAATGTCCAGACATGTTCGAAAACCATCTCGAATTTTTTTTTTTAGCAAATATATTGTATTAAAAATGTGTTGAACTATCCTAACCACTTAGTTAACATGCTATGACTTTTCTATTACTCTTAAAATTTAAAAATTCAATTCCATTCTTTTTAGGTAATTGATTTGATACTATTTTATATTTCTATTTTATACAAATACAAAAACTAACAGTTGTGCTGCTGAAATGTTTCTCGAGATCGTTTTTAGTAAGATTGTTTGAGTGAATATTTTCTATTAATAAAACTATAAAATTATTTAGATCTATTGGAATGTATTTTTTTTATATCAGGCTTTAAACACTGCTCATATTTACTCTTAGAAAAAAATTTTTTTTTTCAACCCTTTCTGAATGGGAATCATTTTTAGTGGCATGCTACATAACACTTTTAATAGTTTTCCAAGAGAAACAACCAAAGAATCTTTATTGATTCCAACGTTGACCGTTTATTTTTCTAAAAGTGCAAGAAATTAGAATCTTATGCCTTTTTTTGTTCAAATGCTAAATGTCTGCTTAGGATGTTGAAATTACACATTTGCCATTAAAAGACGTCTCAACCGTTTGATTAAGGCTCATGATGAAAATTACTAAGTTAATGGCAACTTTGTTTAGAATAATATAAGTTTCCCTTACCCTCTCATTTGGGATACTGACATTCCCACCTGTGAACACAAAAAGCAGACAAGTATTAATCTGCAGTGCTACACACAAAACCTCTTGACAAAAGCTGTGTTAAGTGATGATGAAGCTGATAGAAAAGATTTTATATGGTCTCTAGTCATTCTTGTAACCTCAGCCCAAGACGTAGCTTTCAGTTCACAAAGAGAAATACGGGTTGGTCACTTGGATCATTAGTGTAACGAGAGAAATGAGTCATACACGGGAATACAACGACTCATGTCATTTGTCTTTAAACCATTTCGTCCTGATTTTGAGCTGGTTATATTGTACGTCTGAGGAACGCAAACTGATAAAAGACTTTTTACTTGCAGGTTCAATACAGAATAATGGTGTTTGGAGTTAAAAGTCATGATACAATGAGATATCCACAGGCTGTAAGGTATATCTTCCATGTAATATGTTTTATATGAAGGAACTTCTTATAAGTCAGTAAGTAAGAGGAAGTTTATTGACGTTTATCCTGGTCGGGGTCCCAGTGGATCTGGAGCCTATCCCGGGAACACTGATTGCACAGCAGGAATCACATGGTACTATTCACACATATTCACACTAGTCGCCAATCCACCTATCAGAATGGATTTGGACAAAACCCACACGGACATGGGGAGAATATGCAAACCTGTGCTCAGGATCGAACTGGGGATCCTAGAGCTGTGAGGAGGCAATGCTACCCACTACCACACATCATGTCACCCTAAGCCCGATCAGCAAAACTGAATTTAGCAACATAACCACACCATTTGGCAAGAAAGACATTTCAACATTTTCTCTGATGTGACATGATGTTTTTATCAGAAACTAAATCAGGTCATAACATCTGTACATTTACTTAGAATTGCACGCTATAATGAAATAAGTTACCTTTATTATTAGCCCTTTCCAGACTCCCTGGCTTTTTACTGCGATCAGGAGCTGAGAGGAAAAATGAAAAGAATTAAAAATGGGTGAATGAAAAAAGATATGAACCTCCACCAAACAAACAAGAATGCACAATGTCTTCTTACGAGGAGGTCTCTGATTCCTTTGAGGAGACTGTTCAGTCCTTGGGAATGCTCCAATAGTCTGCAAGTAAAAGATGGCATTTATTGCCATTATAATAGTTAAAGAAAGCAGCTGAGGCACAGACAATACTGCTGAGTAAGACTTACACTTGGGCGTCCCATAGCAGGAAGTGGAGGACCAGGACCAGGCCCGGGCCGTGCTGGAGGCACTGGTGGCTCGATTTTGACTGAAGACCGGTCTAGATACAGAAAAAAAAAGGATATGTAAAGAATAAAAGATTGATGAGCTCTGCTGTTATAGGAAAATAATTAACAATGCAAAGTTTTGCCTCTGTTTCTTTAGGTAACGGCGTGCGGGAGATACCCAAAGACATCGGCTAAGTGAAACAAAATTACCCTCTTCTTCTTACCAAAAAACACTAGACAACAGGGATTTAATGTGTCATTTTGTCCGGCCCAGACGCACGGCTTCACTAGGAGTCAATAAGTGTATGGGTGAGTGAGTTTTGCATAGAAATAAATATCTCAATGTTTGCTGGACAGTGTGCTCTTTGCTTGTCCGGCCCGGACAATGGCTTCATTATGATAATTGAGAGACCTCAAAGGGGTGGAACCTCTTAACCATCTGCCAATCATTGAAACAGTAATTAACATGACTAACATCTCAAAATTAAACATATTGCTGCCAGTAAAACTTGCACTAGCGGTCAATAACCTAATGCCCAACAGTTTTACACTTGCAATTTTATTGTTGTAATTGGTAAATATTTTAAATAAATTGTAAGTGCAAATTCATGTTTGAATAATTGTGATTGTTTGGGAATTTTTTGTTTATTTATAGGTCTAGCTAGCTAGCTGTCACTACCTTCTTCCATGATGTTTAGCTAATTAGTTAGCAGTATAGCTTCTTTTTACAGCACCATGGCAGATACTACTAATATTTTGACCTGAAGAATTCTGCTGTCCTAACATATGAGGAGAGACTGAGAATTAAACGGGAGGCCAGAGTAACAAATGAAACTTATAAAACAGAACACACAGATTTACTTTATACTTCAATAACCAACACCTGCACTTCCTCTATTTTAAAAAACACCAACCACCACTAGTTTAAATTTATGTTTAATGTTGTGGAACGTTCACAAGACAAGTGACTTCCTGTTATCACTTGTAATAACATCTATAAATAGTTGTTCCTTCACCGCAAAAATCCAGCTTGTCATGCTACCAGGAAAATACAAAGTCCTCTGAAAAGTCCTTTTACCTCCAACTGACACTGGAGACTCCTTCCAAAAATGCTTAAAAAATTTCACAGAAAGCTGAACAATTACGCACGTTCATCTATATGTGGATCGTCTGCCATACAAGTCCTTGCATAACTTGTTACCAGAGAAATGATAACATATTACAACAAGGCATTTATGTAAACCGTGCAGCTGGACCCACTGCAAGAGAAAACCAATAAACACCTTCTGACCAATCAGAATTCAGTAGAGCTGTGGTATAACAAAGGATAAAGGGATGGAAACGTTCAAATATTTAAGGATTCTCTACACCTAAAGGAGTAAATTTGAACTGTCGTGTTCTTTACCAATGTACTCGCTGTTGCTGTGCTTGGCAGCACAGATTTGGTGATGCTGGAGGTCATCAGGCGGCTCACTTGGGGGCGGCTCGTAGTCATTATCACTGTCCACACCACCATCTGCGGCTGATTCATAATCTCCACCACTGCCTTCTCCATCATCGTTTGAATTTGGACTCTCGTAATCATCATCGCTTTCCTTCACATCAGCAGAGGTGGATGTAAACATTAACAAAGCAGTTAAGTATGGAAGTAAGTGAAATAATCAAAGCAGGTGATAAATAGGTCTAGAGTAGGACTTACAAACTCTTCAGAACCCCATCCTTGGTCCTCTGCAGGCAAATCTATAGTAAGAGTTGGAATAGAAAATATTGTTATGTAATGCGAAATGGTGACATTTGTTCTTGATTTAAAACTTTACAAAGTATGGAGAAATGATACTTAAGTGAAAGTATAGGTAATATATAAAAATCTTACTTAGTTAAAAGTGGAAGTCTAAACTTCGCTACTTTTAAATATTTTTGACTGATGAAATTATGTTAATGTCATATTTTCATATGGAAATGATCTTTTATTACTTATACACTGTATAAACTTTTATCATGTAATTTTTACTTTAAAGCAACTACATTGTTTTGTTCGAAAGCATCATTCATTCTTTGTATTTTTGCTTGTCATATGCATGACTAAAACTATGCACTTTGATAATGACTTAATCAAAAGTAAAACATCATATAAATAACCAATATTTACCATTAGCTAGAAATTGATTGCATTTGAGCTCGAATTTGAATTTACATTAGCTACTGGAATTGATGCTAATTAACAAAACTGACCTCAACATGCTTTTTCAAATTAGATGGAGTTCATGTCTTCTAGAGAGGTAAAGGAGATGCCTCATTTTATACAAGTCTTTGCTAACTCCTGCATTTTGAAGAATTTTACTGAGGTAGAGCCGTGGGTGCTCATCCTCAAGTTCAACACTGCAGTCCAGGGACTTATCCATATTCAAATGGACACAGATAATTAGTGTAAGATAGCACTAACTACATTGTGTAGCATGAGCAGGTGACTGCAGAGAACAAACTGGCATGATTGTTGTTTTTTTTCTACACTGATGACTGGATGCTAAACTGAATTGACTGGATGCTAAACTGAGTCAGTTTGAGTGATGTACAGCATAGTGTACAGTCACTGGCTGGATGAGAGACAAGAAGACCTTCATTATTTCTAACGAGTACTTTGATGNTAAGTGTACATATATTCAAATTAAATTATACTCAAGTACAGTATAAATATGCCAAAATAATACTTAAGTATAGTAACAAATTACAATAAATAATGTGCTTAATCAAATCTTACATGGAGTTTCGTTACTGATGGTAAATTAGTGGCTCTTTCACCAAGAAACCAACATTAGCTAATGGTAACTAACAACAGCTTTATTCCTAATCTCTCTAAAGTCAGCTAGCATGATAACAACTCAAACTAGCTGAATGGTAATTGTTAGCTTTCACAATACAAACTGATTTGAAAAATACAAAATGCACATTATAGCAGGTAGATTACAGGAATGGGTCTCTCTCACTGTCACATCTGTTTAGATTTGTTTAGATAGTTTGGATTTGTTAAGAGTTTAGATCAACTCCTTGAAGCTGTCTAATGCTAAAAAGTCACCTTATGACTTAATAAATATATAATGATACAGAAATGTACTAACATAGTGAAAATAGAAATGTAATAAGTAGAAAGTAGAAATTTTTCTTTCTACATTTTCTGAAAGGTATTTGGTAAAAGAAAACTCAAAATGCTTAAAAGCCAGATTTAGGTACAGTAATTGTATTTATTACTTAATACATCTGGTTTTGTGCCATTGCTTGTGTTCATCTTTCTAATCATTTTAACTGCGCAGTGATGCTTGTTGGACTTGAGTGTGCCAAACCCTGTTCATTTCACACTTAAGCATTCATTATAGCATTTCTCCTTGGGGTGAAACTATTTCACTTTTTTTTGCAAGTATGACATAACCAAGGAAAACTAAAGCTCACACATATGGGCCCTTTCCTATCCCACAATAATTAAAAAAACAAAACAATAAAATAGTCTTTTCAATTCACTTTCTTGTGTTTTTTTTTAATTGTGAGTTCAACAAGATTTTCAGTAACACTTTATTTAGAAGGATATCTACATTAGGCCTTTATAACACATTCACAGGCATTGCATAAAGTTTCTAGAAAGGAACGTTGGAGCACTTGTTTAGTTTTTAATTTCAAAATGTGTGAGGTGACATTTAGGGTTTTGTATAGCATGTGACTGATTTCTATTTCCATTCAACCTAAGAAGGCAGTTAAATGAATGACTTTCATGTCCTCAAACAAAGTTGGTAGTGTATACCGAAACTATTTTATAGGAAGAGAACATACACATTATAAGGTCAAAAGTATGTGGACACCTGGCCATCACATCTATATGTGGCTCTTCTCCGAACTGTTGCCACAAAATCTGAAGCACACAATTGTCTAGAATGTCTTTGTATGCTTATGAATATTACAGATTCCCTTCACTGGATCTAAGAGGCCCAAACCTGTTCCAGCATCACAATGCCCCTGTGCACAATGCGAACTCTATAGAGACATGGTGTGCCAAGGTTGGTGTGGAAGAACTTGAATGGCCTGCGCAGAGCTCTGACCTCAACCACACTGAACACTTTTGGGATGAACTGGAATGCTTAACGCATGCCAGGCCTCCTAAGCCGACATCAGTGCTCAACTTCACGCACGGCCTTTACTCCATATGCTAATACAGAATACACTAATGCTCCAACTCCATATTAATGACTATAGGTTTGGAATGGGATATTCAAGAAGCACATACTTATGTGATGGTCAGGTCTCTACACACTTTTGGTGATATAGTGTACGTCTTATACCACAGTGATGTTGAGCGCTTGATTCAAAAGGTGTTTTTTTAATTTTAACACTTTAATGTTAAAATTCATTTTTCAACACTTCATTTTTAAATAATTTCTATATTAACAACTTGCACAATAACTTGGTGGATGCCTCTCATAAATGGATTAAAAGAATGTGTATACTCATTAATATGTTGAAACTTTCTATGAGGAGATGTTTATTTAGCATTTTTGGAAGGAGTCTCCAGTGTCGGTGCTTTGTAACAGCTAAAGCGGTAACGGTAAGCACTCCGACATGGGAAAGTCTTCAGGACAGGGGGCTTTGCGGTTTTGCAGTAACATGACAGACTGCATTTCTTTGTCATATTAACTTCACAAGCGAGAAAAGAAGAGGTTGGTGAGAAAACGACTGTTTTCAGTGATAACAGGAACTAAGCTGTTTCAGAGACATTCCACCACATTAAGTTTACCTACAAACAAATGCAAAATATGATGTATCGTTCATTAACAAATTTAAAAATCTGTAATAAATTTTTTTATTGGCAAGTTGCTGTGGTATAAGAGGAATAAAACTCTAACAACATGTTAATTATTTTCCTATAACAGCATGCACTGATGTGTTTTGTTTCTTACAAAACGGAAATAATCTAAAAAAAATTAGTAAAAAAAATCACAGTACCAATCTCATTGGCTTCTTTTATGCAAGGTCACATACTATATAAAACTTATATAAAGCTTATCATGAAGAATGCAATGCTTATGAATGTGTTGTGAAAGCACAATGTAGAAACTATTCAAATAAAGTTCCTTGTATGTTCTTTAGTTCTCAAAATGCTAAATTGGGTCTAAAAACACAGAAGATTTGATCAATCAGTATCATCTATACCTGCTTCTTGGTACTTGGGTGCAGAGGATCTAAAAAAAGATTAAAAATTTGTTAAAAAAGAAAAAACTTCTCAAAACTATAACTCAGCAGAGATTCATATGTATATGTTTAGCTGCTTGCCTTAACTGGAAAAATCCTCTCTTCTCCTCTTTTTTGTTGATTTCCTGGGAGATCTTGGAGATGAGTCTAGATAAGTTTGTAAACACATGTAACGTACAGTCTCTCTATTGGATTATACTGTAGATAGCATGATTATTGATTGACCTCATAGACAGTAACGATAATGTATATAATAATTGGCCTTTTAGCAGGGACATACATCAGAGTTGACTAAAAGCACATCTCATTTCATTTTCATGCTAATCTAGCAGCGGGTGTAATGGGTGGGCGCACCAGGCTGAGCTTTGACAGGATGTGGTAAGTAAAACAGTTCCCCTTTCCTCTGTGTGTTTTTATAATGCTCTATATATCAACTTTCTTCCCAGTGTTATATTCAACAACATTATCCTTTATTCACAGCTTTCGGTCGCACTTGGATACTCTGTGCTAGTTTTCTGTTCCTTGAAAATGTGCACATTGTGCAATTTCATATCTGTGTAATGAGCACTGAACAACACATGACTCTGCTCTTTGATGGTTCCTGCCACATCTGCATTTGTTGCACTATCGTTGTAGAGCAAAGCTTCCTCTTATTGTCAGTGCATGCAGCGGGACAGAGAACAGAGAAATGTATTTAGATTTATGAAGACTGCTTAGCAACAAAATGACTAGGCTGTAAAAATGCAAATTGACATGCAGTTAAAGATAAAATCAAAACAAGAAATGTTCTCTATTTCAATGAAATACCATTAACTAATGAACTATAACTAATTCCTTTAAAGACAACAATGAAAGGCTTGGACTCATGAGAGTCTGTCAGTTCACCAGTTATACAATGCCCTGACTTTTCTGACTTTTTACAACTGTTGTGTAGGATTTGAAGACTTCAGTAAGCTTTTAGGGTATAGCAAGCACAACAAACAGTAGGATTAAAATCAAGGTCCACAAGCAGTTAAAAAGGAACAGGTAATACTCACGGGGCATGAAGTTTGGGAAACCTCTGAAGGTCATTATCAGACATATTCTATAAACACAAGCAAGATGAATTACAGGTTAAACACAGAATAACAGGAACAAAGATAATGAGGAATATAAAAAAACAACAAATGGAGAATTAATCAATTAACCTACATTTCGTATGTTTTAACTATATAATATTTTTGACAATTTAGATTGCTGTAGTTTTTTTTCTTTAACAGATGTACTGAAAAAAGTGCTGAGGAACCATTAAATTTAATTGTAATCTACAGATCTTTCTTCAGCTGGTTAATGGGGTTTTACACACAACCTATTTCCACCCATTTTTGATAGTGTTATACATAAATCTAGAAATAGTTATATGTATATAGATGTAGATATGTAGATATATAGATATTAGGGATGTAACACAATTCTACTACCTTCATCTGCACCTGTTTACCACTCCAAATATTTATATTCATATCTATATTTGGATTTAAACCCAAATTTAATCCTGCTTACGCAGATACTATTTCAAAGTCTGTTCCAAAATATATACAAACTAGAAGCTTATTTAAACCACCATGACACGGAGCAGGAGGGTACTAAGTTTGCTGTAAATGTGTCACGCAGTGCTGCCATGTTAACACTTTTGTTTCATATCTAACCACTCGCTCATGCCTGCATGAAAATGAAAGACCTCCTGCTAGTGTGACTTTTTTTTTTTTCGTCCCACAAGATCCCAGTCCTGATGGAGCCTAGTCTCAACAAGATGAACCTTTCTGGCAAATTTCCAAAAAAACAATCAAAAATGAATAGTGTTCCTATTCGTAGTTGTATTTCTATCTCCATACTCTGTTATATCTCTAATAGACTTATTTATATAATCTTATAATATACAGATGGGTGAAAATTCAAGGAAAAATCAAAATAAAGTGCCTTAAGGTGTTGGGCCAGTGTGAGCCACCCAAATAGCTGTAACTGGAACTGAACGGAAGGGATGGAGCTCCATTCTTCCAAAAGATATTCCTTCAGTTGGTGTTTTGGTGATGATGGTGGAATGAACAGTCTAGCATGTTCCTTTAAAATCTCCAATAGGTGCTCAACTGGGTTGAGATCTAGCGACAAAGTCTATCACCGGCATTGACATTCTCAGTCCCTTGAAGCACAGTTGCTTTTATCTTTTTCCTAACATATTGCACTAATATATGAGCATCAGTGTCATTAAATGTGTACCTAAGACCCGAATTTCTAGCCCTACTTACTGATGCCTTTCCTACAGATCTAAATGCACACAGCCAATTGAGAATCTTTGTGACTGAAGCTCCTGCATTTGTGCCCAAATCCTGAGCCTTCGTTCAATACCATAAGATATTTTCATCTTGCCATGTTGAACAAATTTGGTGTTAACGTACCCTACAGAGCATTTTATAAATGAAAGATGGAGGATGGTAGAATATTAATTGCTTAATTGTATCATGCAGTACTCCTGTCTAGAAGCATTTATTCAGTTTTTTTTTATTTAATTTGTTAGCCATCTGTATATTTTGTTGCCTTGACCTAATAAAAATATGTAAATCTTTCCACATTAACAGCAGTTACCATTTCTAATAATGTCACTTCCTTAAGCCCTGACAACAACCAGGACACAATGACTAACTCTGCAGTGTGAAGGGGAAATTTGTTCACACACTACACAAGAAGAGAAAAATGAGACTACTTTTTGTCTTTTTTTTTGTAGTTCCTCCTTACTTAGGTGAAAAATTCATTTTCTGGATCAGTGTTGTTAAGCTTTAATAATGTTTAAAAAATAGTTTGGTTTTTATTTGTTTGTCTATAACTGCGAAAATCTATCCATAGCTTTGACATGCATTTCAACTTTCAATACATATGGAAGAAAAGATGATGGGGCCGTGCTGTTAGGAAAATAATCAGTGACTTGGTGGTGTGATGAGGTCTGACTGTTTAGTTACTATGCCAAAGTCTAAAACAGCAAGTCTCAAATCACAATCCTCTAATCACTTACACCATAACTATTCTTATTCTTACTATTCATATCTATATTACCTCTCCAGCTTGTCTTATTTCTTTCTTTAGAAGTTCATATAACAAAACAAAAACAACAACGACAACAACAACAAAAAAACCTGCAGGTTTTCACGTCACCGAGAAATCACAAGATGAGGTGTCCTCTGTCCTGAAGACTTTCCAGTGGGGGACAACTTAAAGGAACAGCTTGAATTCTGATTGTTACAAAGCACTAACACTGGAGACTCCTTCCATAAATGTTACTTAAACGTCTCAAAGCTTCACAGTATGTTTCTATTTGCTAAATAACAACATTAAATTTTGCTTATTATTAGGCTTACATTTGGTGGAGCATTAGCTGTTCCTACGCACACGATCATGTATTAGAACAGGTGCATTAATGCAAACTTGTGATTTGCCTTGCAACCTGCTGTTACAGAAAATTAATCCACGTAACAGGAAGACAGTTGTACATATATGGTACATTATGTATCTTTGGGGTGGAAACTTATTCACAAAAAAATTAATCCACGTCATCTAACATATCAGAGCTGAGAATTCAAAACCGCTCTTATATAAATTATATTAATTTATTCAGCATGTGCAGGTACCAGAACTTTTATTAAATCAGATGTCCAGGGAGGGAAATGAAAGTTTTCCTGGAATGTATACTCACCAGAAATCTCTGCCCAGTCATTCCGCATTTCATAACGACTTTGTCACATCCAGACAGGTCTCTCTGTTAACAAAGATTAAAAGTTATATCTCATTTGGAAATTAGTAAGAAAGATAACCACTCAGACAAATGAGATACGGTGGCACAATATCAGTTATAATCTGACCGTGTTAACCATATTAATATTTCCTGATGTTCTACATAAAGTGATTTTTATCTAGATATAAATTTTAAAAATGGCATTGCTGATGAGTAGGCTTTAGTGTTGCACCTTCAAAATTAACTCCAGGTTAAATACAAAGCGTTAATCATTAAATCATTAAAATTGTGGTAATTTGAGGTAAAAATGATGGCTTTAATTCCCATTAAATGCTGTGACAACTGCAGGTGCAGGAAATAAATCTTACCCTTCTCAAAAAGTCAGCTAAGTGAGGTGGATCCCAACCCATGACCTCCACTTTAGTAGGAATGCTCATGGTTTCAAGTTTGCCACTCTTCAGTATAAGAAAAAGGAAAAAAAAAAAAACTCGGTTCCCGAAACAGTAGTTTCTCCTTCGACTGTAACTTCACATCACACAAGTTACATGACAGCTGAAGAGCTGAAAAGAGGTTTCACCATCCATTTGTTAGCAGCCTACAGATAAAAGCTGAGAAAAGCCTGAGACCATCTACCCGCAAGAAATGTTGTAAATGAGACACAAGAAGAAAAGTTAGCAAAACACTTGTGAAAGGTGTCAAAAAAGGCAAAAACCAGCAAGCTTGAAAAAAATCCTAGATGGTTAAAAAGTGAAATAATTTTGAAAAACAGTCCAAATTACTCCATAGTACAGTTATAAATCTTTAGAACGAGCGACACCCGGTATTTGACTGAACATACCGAGAGAAGAAAGAATAACGGAACTTCTCTGTAGGTTTCCTGTTGATCACATTGGTAACAAATAGGGGAAGTACAACTCTCTTAGTTTAGTTTCTGTTAACTTCCCTGCCCACACTGTTTCAACCAGAAATGTATTTTTTACTGCTCAGCCTTAATACTGTGAAGACAGACTTTTCTTAAATGAGGACATTTATACAAAATTACATATAATTACACATAGCAAGTGTACAGATATAACAGGAAGACAGTTGTACATATATGGTACATTAGGTATCTTAGGGGTGGAAACTTATTCACAGTCATTTTCATTGTACACATGCTTGTTCTAGCCTTATATGCACTTCTCCAATTTAAAGAGAACAAAAGTCAGTTTTGGAGGTTTAATTACCATAATTAAACTTTGATTCCCTTATTATTTAATGACCTTATTCCTACTTTAACTGAAATGTGTACTGTTGTAATCATTGTTAAATGTGTGTGGTGGCCAGTGACAAATAGGTACATTAAATAATGTAGTACAGTAAAACATTACATTTCATTACAAAACACTGATTTATTTCATTACATAAATGTATTATGAATATGACTGAAATTAATTATCACTGTCACAAGTGGCGCTACAAACAAAAAACATGGTGCATTATATTTCTTTATAAGACAGTGTTATTGGGTTCTCGATACTGATTGGTCTGAAGGTGTTGATTAATTTTCTATAACAGCTGGCTGCAAGGCAGATCATAGGACTGTATTAATGCACTGTTCTAATATGTTATTGCCTCTGGAGCAAGTTGTATGGCAGACACTCCACATAATCCAAATCTAATGATAAACAATATAATAATAAAACAATACAAGTTATTTAACAAATAATCACACATAACTATTGATATGGTGAACTGTTCTGTAAGGAGATATTTATTTAACATTTATGGAAGGAGTCTTTAGGAAAGAGGACTTAGTAACTTCCAGGTGGCATGACAAGCTGCATTTTTTGACTTATTAACTTCAAGAGAGAGAAAAAAACGAGGCTGGTGAGGGGACAGCTGTTTACAGCTGCTATGGCATATAACAATAAACTGATAAAAATACAATATGTGTACAACGTGTTATTCATTAATAAACATTATAACCGTTTGCAAATTCCTGTGGTATAAGAGGGGAAAAAATACACTGATATGTGCTGTTATAGGAAAATAATCAACTTCAAGGTAATATCGTGCCACCCCATCATTAATTATTTTCCAATAACAGTACACTCCATCATGTTTTATTCCTCTCTTGAAAGGAAAATGTTATACTAATTTAGTCGTAGTCGGTAGATGTTGATGAACGTCAAAATGTCTAAGTCTAAAGTAAAGTCTATAATATGATTTAATTGTAATGTACAGATTTATTAGTTTTACACTTGTTGTGAAGCTAGCCAAGCTCTCAGTCAAGACAGGTAACCATAGGCTAACTTTTACACTGTGTAATTAAAACATCCATATATGTGTATATCCATATATCTTTTCAGTTTAGGATTTCTTATGCTATATGTGGTTGTATGAATTACATTATTATGTATATTTGATTACGTTTTAAGTTAAGTTTGGTATGTTTCGTAAAGATTGTAACGATTTTATAGATTTATTAATGACGTTAACTATTTGTTTGACTTTTGCATACCAACCATTATTTACACCCACTGGAAAATCTGCGCTTTCAGTTTTTTCCCCCTGGACCTTTAGTTTGTTAATGGAAATTGGTGAACTTTATGCGCAATATTGTTTACCATCTAGACTTATTCCCAGTGATAACATCTGCTGTTTGTGTATCCTCATAACTTTCACCTCTATATTACATGCTACACAGTATGATTTCTTTTTCCACTTCCTGGCAACTGAAATGGTTGTTGAGCGTATATGGGGTATAAGTGGGTGTATATGAAGTAACAGAGCAGATAAAGGCAAATCAAAGTCTAATCATACGTCTGTAACTGTCTGTAGAACAATTTTCTCAGTGCTGATAACTCGCTGTTTCTTTTTATCTAACCTAGAATAAGAAATAAAAATAGAATCAGACTTTTCTCTCTATTTACCTAGATCAGGTCAATTCTTTATTATACAAAGGATGGCGACAATTAAGAGTGTTGTCCTGATTACTAATGCTCTGTTTTCTAATCTTACATGTGCCTTAGTTGTCAAATCTGTGACATTCTGGCTTTACGGGTTTTGGAAATCAGTTTCACTAGCTCAGTTCTATTTCACACTGGATAACACCATTTCACCATTTCTTATTCAACTACCTTAGCCCAGTGGTTACCTCAGTGGTTACCTCATACCGTTTGTGTTCTCAGTACGCGCACACACACACACACACACACACACACACACACACACACGCACACACACACACACACACACACACACAATTAAAGACAGATAGGCAGCTGCATTCATTAAAAGATTAAAAATCTAAAAAAGGGATCACAAAGTTCAGACATGATCCCAGTACGTCGTAGGAGGTTTGTACCCTTTTACAGAAGATTTTCTAACCCTTTTGTTCAAAAAACAAAACAAAACAAAAAAAAAAACAACTAACTTATGGTTCCGTTGTCTGTCCTTTTGTATAATTTGTACTTTGTTTGGACAATATACTTTTAGTCCATTTAAGTTCTCCTCCACAGGTTTTTCGGGATGACAGAGTATAAAACCCACCAACAAGTGAAAGTAATGTGGGTGCTGACATAAAGTATATGCGGAAGAGTTAATGTCAATTACTGCACAATACCTACAGTCAGCGAAGGGGGCTGAAAATATCAGCCCAAATGCAGATCAAATCTAGTTTCATGCTGTATAATGACCTGACACGACTGCAACTGGTAGGCTGCATGATCTACAGTCTGGGCTAGAAAGAAATCAGCCTCAGCCTGGCTTCTTCATACCATTCCATATATTTTTTCAAGACCATTTTTGTTGCCGTTGTGTTTGGTTCCAAAACAATCTGCTTTAAGACATTTGTTAACAGCAAATAATCCGACCTTTTTTTTTTAAAAAAAATAATAATAATAAACAAATTAAAAATCTTTGAAAGATAGGAGGGGGTTTAGCCCAGCTAGCCCACTCAGCCTAGGCGGCCCTGCTTCTCAGGCACAAGGTTTGCACTATTCCTGGATTAACCTACAGCCTCAATGGCCTCTTCCTACTCTAAATACAGAAAAATGACCACATCTATATCTCAGTTCTGCTGTTCTTTCTAAATACATTAGATCATTACGCACTAGAAGATGCTTTTCATTGACATGTTAGTAATGAGCCTTTACTTTAGCTTTATTAGACTTCATTAGCAGTTAGCCCTAGCTAACCCAAACTGTACAGTCTAATAAACACCACCACAGAGCTGTTACGTTCACTTGTGGACATCTTTTGTTTGTTTGCTTGTTTGTTTCATATTCATGTTTTCATTCACTTGTCTTGTCTTTTCTTAGTTAGAAATTGTACTTCATACTCTCCATGACTACTTACTTGACTCTGGTATAAGTAGCAACTGAAATATAGACTAGAACTGAAATATTCACTAAAACTGCCTTAAAAACATTGTTCACTTTTGGTATACAAAAGCGACACCATGTGGTGACACAGGAGTTCTGTCACAAAATAACAGTGGAGATGAACTCATTTTAAATGTGAGAAAAATATAGTGACAGTCTGACACATCCCTGCTGAAAAAAACAGCTAAAACCAGGCTGGCTGGCTGGTCTTAGCTAGTCTCCCAGCCTGGCCATAGCTGGTTTAGCAGGCTGGTTTTAGAGGTGTTTTGACCACCTTTTTTAGCTGATCAGGCTGGTCTTAGCTGATCAGTGTTGGCCAGGAATGGGAGTTAAAGAAAAAGAAACTTATGTGTATAGGATTAATTAAATAAAAAGTTTAAGGGAGCTATGCAAGTTACAATTTAAGTTACAATTTATTACATTTCTAAAAGTGTATGTTGTGTCTACTTAATATACTGTCAGTTTTTCTGTAAACAGAAAGGGAAGAAAAGGATAGATGGGATCAAACCTGAAAGGAGTTCCTTGACTGATCAGAACGTCAATGTATACTATTATTTCAACAATAAATAATAATATATTTCTGATACAGACAAAGTGAACATTACTTTTGGAACAATACTTGTTTTTAAGAAGGCTCTTTGCAGCTCTTCATTTATATTCTGCTGAAAACCAGCTGAAAACCAGTTTGACCAGGCTGGGAGACCAGTTTAAACCAGCTACGTCCATCTTAACAGCTTAACCCAGCAAAGACCAGCCGACCAGCCTAAGCTGGTCTAACCCTAACCCTAACCCTAAACCTAACCCTAGTACAATATATTAAGTAGACACAACATACATGATGCTTCTGACTTTTGGAAATGTAATAAATTGTAACTTAAACTGTAACTTGCACAGCTCCCTTAAACTTTTTATTTTATATCTCTTTTTCAGCCCTGTAATCCTATACACGTAACAAAGAAAAAGAAATTGAGGGTAAGGACTGGTTGTGACTGGTCGATTCTGGTCGGACAGTCCGTATCATGATAAATGATGATTGGTTTAATAGTGTTTAGTTTCCTCAGGGACGTGTAGGCTAACTCTCTAGCTTGTCGCTGGGTCTGGCTTTAGCAAATTCCGGATCTTTTCAGACAGTCGGCTCATTTGGCTGAGTCTACCATTCAGAGTCTACTCTTTCAGCTCCCAAACGGCTAATTGCCATTTTCCCCCCTAAACCGAACAATTTCTGTGAGATTGTCACCAGTAATTAGCCAAAGAACAAAAATTCCGGAGTTTCATGAAATCTTACTCTAGCTTCTATTTAACCAAATAGCATTCCTTTGAAAAAATACATAATAAAACTAGCAAAACTAACGGTATTGCACACGTCTACAAAAAAAACGGCTCATATGTGGGAGTCGGCTCATGACAACGCTTACCTAAAAGAGTCGACTCTTTCACGAACGACACATCACTAGTTTTTAGCCCCTCGTCCAGAACCTATCCATCTCAGGAATGCTAAATTTCAATTTAAATCAGTTGAGAGTAATTAAAATGTAATTCTCCTTAAGTAATGTGTTGCTTTTTAATATAAGACAAACAAGGGAACCACAACACACTGTGAGATTCCCTGCATGGATCTTGGAGAAACAAAGTAAATGTGTTAATGTACTGTGAAATATGTATCTAAAGGTAAAAGTTGCCTGTTCCATCCCACTGTATACAGTTTACCTCAAAATATAACCATTACAATGCTTTGAAATCTTATTTTCTGCATTAATGTCTGAAAAATCTCATGGTTGAAAAATCACTTTCTATGAGTCATCCATCACTCAACCCTGTTACCTGAACACACACAGAATACTCCAGAAGTCAAATTTTTAACAGGAAGGGGGATCGTTTTTGGTGTTTTTGCTAAGTCTATGCTAAAATCTTTTAATTACCAGGGCTAAGTGCCACCTTACGGAAATGATCACCTTTGCTGAACATCTAATTTACAGTATAAGTAAGGAGTAAATGGTGAAGACATTTTGTTTTTATTTATTATTTTTTTTTATTCTAAATTTGTATGAACCCTACAAAAAGCACCATGTAAACCTAAGTGTGTAATGAAAAGTACCACATTTCATTACCAAATATAAAGAATGTTTTTTTCATGTGATATCCAATATGTGTATAAATTAATGTCCACAATAAAATCACCTATATATAATGTAATTCTAAATTTTTATTTTTATATTTTCGTGTACACCTTCTTGATCACTGGTCTGTGTAATTTACATTCTTACTGCTTGTTTAAATTTCATCAGGAATCTCGACCTCTTCCTGAATGTACTTTTCAGACTCTGTTGATCTCAACATGGAAGCAAATGCAGAGTTGAGACATTATCGATGAGTTAATGTGACAGATATAATACCCATTATTTTAAACCATTTCTATTTCCTAACGTGCACTCGACTGAAGCTTGTGGCGATAAAAGTGACTTTACTTTAGTTAGACTAATTTACCATTTAAATATTTATTCAAATAAAAAAGGTTAAAAGGTTTTTAATGTAAAATGAAAATGAAACAGTTTATCAGCAAATACACGTTCAAATTTCAGAAAAGGACAAAAAAAATCCTGTTTTTATTCTATGCTGGCCTTTTTATCCTTCAGCACCTACATAATATTCATTAGCATGTCTTCAATAATGCCATATTGCTTCAGTTTACTCTGTAACTCCAAATCTACAGAAGAGACTGGACAAGTAATTAGAATAACAAATCACCAGATTTACACAAGTACTAAGATGTCAAATAACTGACGGTGGCAAAATAAGTGGATTTTTATTATTTGTTGGCTTTGTATCTTCTCATGACATTCGGTGTAGCTGACAAAATGGAACCAGTCCTCCAGCTGGACAGAGCGGTGAGGCCTCAGCATGGGTGCACGCGACACATTTGCATTCAGTGGCCCTTTTTGGAGGAACCAAACCCTGAGAATCCCATTACAGCAGCCATTTCATCATCATCTTCAAAATTAAGGTCTTCCTCTGCCTTCCTTTTCTTTTCTTTTAGCTTCTCCTTTTTGTACGCTTTTGCTTTTTCCTCCTGAAAACATACACAGAGTAAAGGTGGGAAACAATTACATTTTAACATAGATATACTTTGAACATAAAAAACATTATGAACAGAATTACATTCATACATATCATCCAAATGATCAGTTCATATAATCTTTAGTGGACACTAAACAACCTTCAAACGTAGTAAGCAGACATGATCTAAAGAAATGAAAGGAACACTTGTGTTTTCCCCCAACGTATGTTTGTGAAATATATTTTATAGTAGGCTTTCATGAATTCTTCAGTTAACAGTGTTTGATTAGTTTAAGCTTTAAATCTTTATAATGTGTTCTTTAAGAGAGGGGACTACTTTTAGAGGGAAGAATTGTTGTATTTCTTACCAAATTAGTCATCATAGCTCAAAACAAACACAGATCTGTCCTTCCCTTTTTCTGCACTCATTTGTACAGGAAGAAACAGTTGTGCTGTTAACCACGTTAGTTTTTTTTCTGTCCCTAACAATTTGTGTATGGCATGCCAGTAACATTTATTAATTTTACAGGGCTATGTCTCGGATTATGCACAGTGCATCATAATGAAACCTCTCTCTTCCTACACACTTAAATGAGCACAGAAGCAAGAGCTTCAGTTAATGCTCACATTAAACATCAGAATGCATGGAAAAAAATTGGAACAGAAAATTTGTAACCATGCTTTACAAAAGTGGTGAGCAGAAAAGCATCTCAGAATGCACAATCCATCAAACGGGCGGGCAGAAGATGACATCGGGTTGCACTCACTAACACAACCACAAGCACAACCCACTCTACCTTCCATTGATTGGAGTTCACTGCACTTTATCACGCACATTTTCATTTACACTGGACTCTGACTAATCAATAGACTGATATCAGACTGTGACTGTCCTTGTATTGTATGTGCAATATCGCTCACTGTGTCACTTTTCTGACTGTATACAATGTTTACAGTTTATTATTTATTCATTTTTTACTTGTTTAGAGTACATTAATAATTTTGCATGGTCTTTTGTCTGCGTTCAATGTATACAGTGGCTACTTTTTTTTTTTTTACTAATTTCACACTGTGTCTGGGTAGGAATGTGCAACTGTAGCACAAGAATTTAATTCAATATAGATGCTTAAAGCACTCTTTATGCACATGACAATAGACCAGAAACTTCTGTCAGCCAAGAACAGGAAATCTGAGGCTACAGTGGGCACAGGCTCACCTAAACTGAACAGCTGAAGCGACCAGGTGATGTTTCCAGTTTAGGATAGTTTCCTTTCCCGTTCTGATGTCTGATGAGAACACTAACTGAATTTATGCACTGCGCTGCTGCTACGTGATTGGTTGATTAAATGATGAATCAACAAACGTATAACCAACGTAGTAGTGTATAAAGCACTTCTAAGTGTTGCTGTGATAATGGCATCTACCAAATACTGTAAAATTATTAGATCTTATGCTATTCACTTGACTATCTAATAAGTGGTCCTTGCTCTTACCAACTAACCATACCCACAGATGTGATCTGATTGTAAGCTCTGCATAGTTCCTTCTAAAACTTCAGCAACGACTCTCCTTATGTGAGAATAAGCTTGATTCCATAACCAACCTCTTCTCGCAATTCCTTCATTCGCTCCTCGAAATCATACTCCTTCTGTTTTTCCTCCAGCTTCTTTTTGTTAACCTCGAAACGTTTTTTAACTTGGTCCAACGAGGAGCGTTCCACTCGCATCGACATTCCCAGGTTCCTCTGGTCTGTACAAGAGGAGAGAAGTGAATAATAATGTGTGTTACACTCTGCATTTGGTGAAACAGCAAATAAATGAATGAATAAAATGGAATACTCACGTTTCTTGCCATTGATGTGATCCAAAAAGTTGATGGAGTCTTTCACAACACAATCACAAACATTGCAATAGTACCTGAATGGAAAACGTACAACACCACTTATGAGACATACTTATGAAACATAAAAAGAGTAGACAGAGTCCTGTTCACACATATTATTAATATCAGTCTTGGTGTGATCAGATAACTCCAGATCTCGAGACGTGACCCACGTGGCCACATTTGGCAATATCAAACAGCTGCCTAGTCACCAGTATTGCTGCTGAGGTTTTTTTTTTTCAGAATCAAGTTCATTTTAAACTGTCCATTCACACTGTTGATACACGAACAGACTGATTTTTTTTTTCTGTCAGTGCCTTGGGCAATGAATTAATTCAATCTCTATATTAAAACATGCATACTGGCTATGCAAAGTTTCATCTCATATGCACATATTTTGCAGTTGTCAACATTGCCATACGGTATATGCTACCACATATGTATGATGTGCGTGTCCGTGAACTGTTCTAGTCATTGTCACAGCTATTCTTAATTTATAGTAACATATGTAATAATGTGTTGATTTCATCACCTTTAAGAAAATAAAAAGTTTTAAAACACGGCTTCATTTAAAAATACTGTATGATGTTACTTTGAAATATTACAGTACATTTTACAATGAAGTTTTCTTCTAGTTGGAATGTAAAACAGCATATAGGGTTCGGAAGGGGCAGATTTTCTTCAGAAAGCATGCAGATAAATTTCCAGGCATGAGCTGTAAACAAGATGTATAGGCTAACTACAGTACAGGCACACTTACTAAATGAATATTCAATATCTAACAATATATTCAGGTTTACAGCCCTGTGCACTGTGGTTCAAGTACAAACGCTCTTTCGGCTGCTCCCGTTATGGGTCGCCTCATTGGTCCGCATATTTGACTTGGCACAGTTTTTACGCCGGATGCCATTCCTGACGCAACCCTCCCCAATTTTTCCGGGCTTGGGACCGGCACTGTTGCACGCAACCCCAGTGGCTGGGGTTGGTTCCCTGGCCGGGAATCGAACCCGGGCCACAGCGGTAAGAGTGCTGTGACCTAACCACTAGTCCACCAGGGACCCTTGCACTGTGGCCCAAGTATCATGATGATATTTTTCTCATATAACCCACCCCTACTGAGCAATCCCCATTTCCCAGTGGTTTGTAAATAACAGTCACATAAGCCAAAGAGTAAATAACTAAACTGAAATGGTTTGCTTTTGAGTATGAAGATCACAGATGGTCACTTTTGGTGTAAGAATCAACAGAATCTTAAGCTTCCATTCATAACCATTGTTGTGGGAGGTACATCAGTGTGACTATTTGAAAAAGCACATGTAGCCATGCTGCAGAAATCTGGAAAGCAGATGTGCATCAGTGACCCACCCGCCCATCTCAGCCTGTGGCGTGGTCTTGGTGATGACAATGGTCTTTCCAAGCTTAGACTCCAAATCCACCTTGTAGTCTCTGTGCCGGAGGAGCTCTCGTTTAACTGGGGGGGCAGGTTTGCCTAGAGAAGGGAAATTGAGGAATAAATGGATCAGTTAAATTTGCACTCAGTGGCTACTTTATTAGTATCATGATCATCACTGAAATCACAAGATCTGAGTCGACTGAGCCAAGTCTCTGCTGAGTCAAAAGACCTGCCAATGTCTTACTTAGAGTAATGGAGTTTTTCTGTCAACACTAGATGATGTTGTAATACACTGCACAAATTAATGTACTAGGTTACATTAAGAGATTATGCCTTGTATTATAATGTACTCACCATCTTTTTTCTCTCTTTCCTCTGTGATTCGCTTTTGAGCCAGTTGTTCGTACTCATCTTTGTCCCACTTGCGCCGAAAATCATTCTTTGCCTATTAAAAGACATGATAAATAATTTATTTTCAGTTAAGACTTTTACACAGGATTATACATATACACAGATACACATACATACAAACACACATTTCTGATGAAAAACACAAAGGTCTGCTTTACATTGTGCAATTTAATTTTCCCCCCTTTTCTCCCCAGTTTGGTAACCTGCCAATTCCCATCCATCAGCCAACTCTCCCTTATCATACAAAAGCTACCAGCTGGTGCTTTTTCCAAGATGCGTAAAGCCAGCCAACCGCATCTATCGAAACTCACAGGGCAGCAACACACTCAGAGGAAAGTGCTATCTGCCCTCTTCCACATACATGAACTCATGGACAGCCACGATTGGCTAGCTTCGCTCTCTATTGCTCAGTTTAACAGCAGCAATGTTATGCTTAGAGAAAACATGTTTTAAAAGGAAGAGGGGTTTGGAGTCATTTACGGCTGGGTAAAAGACTACACCATGGAAATCTCATTCTTCAAAGTGAGATTAAGGTAATAAGGATTTTTCTTCTGTCCATTAAGTTTGAAACTCACTGTTCAAGGGGTCTGGTAATGTTATATTAATTAATGTGAGCAAGTATTAAGTATTTTAAATAATAACTTGGGCAAACCAAAAATTCGCTTCATCATCATATATGTCATCCTCCTGTTGTTGGCCACAAGCGCCACAACAGCAGTCACTATCTGAGATTTTAATAAAAGATTTTCTCACACAATCAGAACATCAGCTATCTTTGGTCACAATGGCACTAAATTGGCTGCTGGTGATCACATTACACATTCTAAGACAGCCCGTCTCAACACATGACCAAAGAATTTGGCAAAATCGTACAGTGTAAACACAGCTTTAGATTGGTGTACTTCAAGATGGATGAAAATTATACTACATTTTGAAGGCCCACTCAGCAATTGTTCTCAGAGCTCTATACTGTCACTTGAGTGTAGTCTACAGAGGAATAGTCTACAGTATAATCTATTAAAATAGTTATAGTTGCTATTGTAATCAATAATTGACATGGTTTAACCAGTTTAGACTTTTTTTTTTAAGACTCCATCTACATAACACAGCAATCACCACAAAGTATACTGACAATTCACACATTTAATTCACTGTATGTTTACACTGTACGATTTACCAGCCTACACACTTTTCTACCAATAGTAGTCTTTTTTTTTTTACATGGCATAACATTATTTGCTTCAGACTTTTATTAATTAATTAATTACTAATCTGAACTAAACTACACATTATGTTGAGTAGACCAGTTCATTAAAAGAAATGAGCAAAAAAAGTCACTTTTATACACTGTACTTTTTTTTGTAGTAAATTTCGCTTATCCATGAAAACGAGTGTAAACAATTAGATAAATAACTAATATTGGATATGGTTGTCACAATAAATGTCACTGAACAAACTGTCTACTACATAAACATTACCAAAAAGCCTGTACTTCACAGCCCTAGAGAAGAACTGGAAGACATAGCGACTGGTTTATTTTATTAAATATTTCACAAAAACAATACACTGCTAACGTTAGCAGTGGGGGTTGTGTTTGGATTAATAGCTAAAGTTGGTACTTTACAGCTCGTTCAAACACATACTTTTAAATTAAAAACAGTAACATCATTAAAATATGGCCCCGTTTTTTAATCAAATAATAATTCTGTTTAGAAATCGACTATTAAACCCAAAATAATTCTTACACCACTGCTGGACGCCATGTTGCACCGCAGATCCTCTTCCTGTCTGTGACGTGAACAGGAACCTTTACGTTTACCTTGCCATTTCAAAATAAAAGCTCTGCTAGCGCCACTATGTTAAAGGGACAAGCATCAAAAAAAAAAAAGAAAAAGAAAGAATAGAAAAGAAAACATATATGCGATAATATTTTTTATCGCATTAATTAAATAAAGTCTGGAGGATGATTTAAAAACACTCACATATTGACAATATATCCTCATTGATTAATCTTCACCATTTCCCCTTGAATGAATCATGTCACCCTCTTAAGGGCTGTTCCATTACTTTAGCAGATGTTAAAGGAGCTCTTAAGACCTGTGGGATCAAATCAGCGTGACTGTACACTTCAGTAAATATATGGTGAAGTTTTCACTGATGAGAATATAAGCAATTCGTGTAATGTGTAAATGTTGGAGACACTTAGATGATCTTGGGCCACTCTGAACGCTAAAGACCAACATGAGTCACTTACAAACAGGAACTTGAATTTCCAAGGAAGGAAATTTGTACTAGGGCAGAATAACACCAGAATCAGTAGAAGACAACAGAAAATCACAGAAATCTCACAATAATTGATGGCATTTGCTGGCTTATTTGTGTAGCTCCGCCCTGCAGCACCTGATGCTGATTTAAACCTCTTTCAAACTACGAGGCCTACTATGTGGCAAAGTCAGCATGACAACACACATTGAAACCCTACTTCAAAGTCCTTTGGAATCAAGGTCCAACTCTTTACTTTATGTTACTCTTAAGAGTTTAAGTGTTAGTTTTAATTTGTTTTTGTTGTTCTTGTATTTTAGGGACTTGTCATTTCCTCCATGGCCCAACCCTGAACTACCACAAGACATGAAGCTTAGGCTGCCTCTTCCCCCTGGTAGCCCAGAGCCCTGGCTTCTCCCAGGCTGCAGCTCGGTATATGACAGCCTGGTCAGGTAAGAAGGTAAACATCTATGCCTGGAGCAGCAAGATCAAATCTCTGTCACTGTTTTGGCTCAAATTTATTGGTTTATGGCCTAGGAAGTTTTAGCATCGGTCTGTTTGTGGGACTCTGTTTATCTTTTGTAGCTCTAGGACGCCCCAGTCACCTATGAGTGGAGATCAGAATTCCTCTACCATGAGCAAACCTCGCAGGTTTCGTCTTCAGCTCTTCAATTATGTTTCCTGTGAAGCCCAAATTCATGCATACTTGCTGTATCTGTATTTTAACTAGCATTTTTGGGCTTTAATTAGATCCTCTATTCTTGAGAGGTGCATCCTGAAGATTTCTACAGCTAACGTTGCTGTAGGGACAGAGGATCTAGATGAGCTCAAGAGGTCAGGTGCATGTTTCCCACAGTGTGTTGGAGTGATTTAATAATGAAGGGTATCTTTATCAAATGAGTTTGTTACTATTGTTTTTCCTAGATCCCCAACAAGGCTCCGGTGGCGTTCTCACAATGTGGACCCGTCATTTTTTGAGACTAATGAGTCTGTGTTAAAGCGAAGACAAAAGCAGATTCAGTATGGAAAGAACACTTGTGGTTACCAGAACTATGTGAAGCAAGTGCCAAAGTAGGAATAACTTTATTCATCTCTCTCGTGTGGGTGTGTGAGAGAGAGAGAGAGCGCGCAATAGATATCTCTGTATATATCTATCTAAGAGAGAGAGTGTGTGTGTCCAGGTTCCATACCTGAGGTCCTTTAGTCTTATATACAATATTTATTAGAAGTTTTTCATGGAGTATATACAGCAGGGTCCAAAAGTCTAAGACTAAGCTGAAAATCTGGGATTTTTCCCCCAAACTTAAAATTGGGAACAAAGATTTAGAATTAAAATTTATTTTTTTTTAAAAAGAAAAAAAAAGGGAATATGCAGTATCATCAATATTGAAGAATCTGTCTATTTCAAGGTTGCTACTTAAATATAAGCAGGTATGATGTGATATTTACCATGTTAACTCCTCCTTTTGTACAAAAGTTCAGATTTTCCTTGAGCGTTTTCTGTTCCGTTAAAGCACATGTTCCGACACTCACACTCTGATGGATTTAATTTGGCATGGATTGCCAAGTTTTACATTAAACCTATGGCATCAATGCCAGCTTGAGTGTACACTGTAAATAAAGTAAAAAGAGGATGTACCAAATACTAAGAAATAATTCATATAAATATTTCTAAGATTCTATGTTTCATTTGAAAAGAAGCATTTTCACCAGTGGTCTCAGACTTCTGGACCTGTGTATGTGAGGGATCTATAAATTATTTGACAGAAGTGTGTTTTGTTTTACAATTTATGCAACTAATATTAATACTAGTGATACACAAGTATTATTAATAGCTGAAATGGCAACAGCTGAAGCAAACAACCCCCAAATATAAGTCCAGGATTCTTGGAATTATGAAGTATGAAATTGTGGGTAACCCCCCCAACCCCCCCAAGACTGAGATGCATTTTAAGAAAATGGTCAAATGCTATGTCCATGAATCAATAGCCTGGATGATAAATATCCCTTTGCATAAATGACATCACCTAAAGCAGTGTCTAACATAACGTTGTTTTGCGAAATAAGCTTTTTCATTTATGTATGCCTTCATATGTAGTCACCTTAAATGAAATTTGAGTAAGTAATGGAGTTGGGATTAAGGTATAAAATAAATAAAGCTCTTGCATCAATAAATGGGTATTTTTATATATTATAGTTGTAGATTGAAATTATAGATGTGATAACTTTACACTGTATTTTCAGGCGTTTTCGCATCCCTGGCTTTCACCCATCTACTCCCAACAAATATCGCAAATATAGCCGAAGATCTTGGGACATGCAAGTCAGACTTTGGAGGAGAGCGCTGCACGCATGGGACCCGCCTTTGACTTCTCAAGGAAATGACGGAAATGATCCCATTGATCAACTGTATGTATGCTTTTGAAGGCTGAAAATATGTGATGAATGTTGCACTTTAGTCATTTTTAGTCCAGTATGAGGTGATCATATCTGGTGAAAACCTTCCTTCCAAATTACAAACTACACCATGATGACTGAATTTCTAGATTCTTCTTCCAGATATCAAAAACTGACACACCTGGAAATGAACTCACCAGCCACTTTAATAGGAATGCCTGTACACCTGCTTGTTGATTCAATTATCCAATCGTGGCAGCAGAGCAAACAATAAAACCATCCAAATAGAGATCAAGTGCTTCAGTTAATGTTCAGTCGACATCAGAATCACCTGATCTTTTGGGATCACCTGGTCTTTTTCCAATCTTCAACTGTCCAGTTTTGGTGAGCTTGTGCCCATTGTCGCCTCAGATTCCTGTTCTTGGCTGATGGAAATGTGAGCCCCATGTAGATCTGCCTCAATGTTGGATGTGTTGTGCATTCTGAGATGCTTTTCTGCTCTCCATGGTTGTAGAGTGGTTATCTGAGTTACTGTAGACTTCATGTCGGCTTGAACCATTCTAGACATTCTCCTCTGACCTCTCTTAACAAGGTGTTTCTGCCTGATGAATTGAGTGTAAATCCCAGATCAGCAGTTTCTGAAATGCTTAAACCAACCCATTTGACACCAACAGCCATGCTGTGTATAGTCACTGAGAGCTGTAGTAGAGGTGCTACTAATTAGCCAGTGATTTGTATATTCATTTTGGGTTTTTATACATAACTGTATACAAAGTTCCTTAAAGTTTTTCACAATTATTGTCATATGTTAATTTTTTTTAATGGCTTGCATGCATTTGCTCTTAGACAGGGTATGCTTGAGCAAATGAACACCGACCTGGGTGAAGAAGGAATGGGAGAAAAGGCAAGGAAGTTGGAAACCTCTGACTCCAATGTTTCTGTACTTGCTCAACCCACTGAGTGCTCAACCAATGGGTTCTTGAAGCCTCTTGTGCCTCAGGTGAGTGGAACAAGATTTGGCCTTTTTGAATTTTGAGCACGATGTTTTAGGCATTTTTTTCCCTTCTTCTGTGTAGGCTGAAATATCAAGCCAGCAAGGCCAGTCTTCTGGATTGGGCTATACCTTTAACAGTCACCTAACTGCTGAGGAGAATGTTTTGGGCTGGCTGAGGTTTCTCTTGGAGACTGACAACACATGCTGTGAAGCTGCCTTGCAGAGTGAACAGCCACTATGGAGATTTTACTGACTTACCATGATTTCTACAAACCATGTCTAAACCATGTTTTCCAGGGAAATAAGTGTACCTTTTCTTTGTCTGGTATCTCAAACTGTTGCATGCACAGAGCACATTGATGGTAGTTTAGCATCAAACAGCATCTTCGTAACCTGGATTCATTAACACCACTGTTAACCTCCACAGTATTCACTACTTTATGTTCATTAAGTTCTAATTTGTTTGTCACTGGTTGTATTTTCACTTTCATAGCCTCTTGCTCACATGCTATAAAATCCTGCTCCCAAAAGCACTTTGTTTTGCTGTTCACGGTTTCTAAACTTTACATCCAGTTCCTTGGTTTCCACTTTCATCTTTTTTTGACCAAGTTGCTGGTAATTCTTACTATTCTTTTTGTACCTTGCATATTTTTGTACAACTTAAAGTAGTGGAAAACAAACCTAATAAAGATGTTAAATGTTTTGATCTTGTCCTTAATAAATAACTATGGCACCATGAGTACCTTACCCAACAACTGCAGACAATTTTTAAACTGCACTATAACTGCAAGTATTTTAAATCTAGTTAATATTCTACTTGGCCAAACTTGCATCTTGGGTTTATACAACCTTTGGAGAGTTAAACACTCTTAGCTTCCCAAAGTTGTTTTACTTGGAACCATCTATTGTGGGTCAACACTGCTGAACCTTTATAGGGTCTGCCCACTAAGTAACACAATCCTTAAGGTTTCTAGATTTCTTATATTTTGTGTGTGTATGATGTGATTTATCCCTGTTGGGGTTTCAAGTTTACTAAAATCAGAAATAAAGTTAATGTAATTTTGTTTCTATGCCAAGTATAAACAAAATTCAGTTAGTCAGTACCAGTATTATTAGCCACACCTTTCAAACAAAGCATTACATTACATTTTTTTAAACCCTCCAAAATTTTGTCCATGTGCACAATGTGTATATGTTTGTTGGGAAAGGATCTTTAGTACAAGAAAAAAGCCCCTAAACCCACTGGAAAATATAGTGGCTTATTTATGCTTTGGGGTTGTTTTGTGGTTAGTGGTTCAGGCAGGCTGGTCATGCATATCACCCAACCTCCATTTTTGGCCAACATTAAACAAATAGCCCTATTCCACAGGTCAGAAGATTCCCTGGGACACCACCTGGCTTGGGACAGCTTTCCAGGTTGTCTGCCCTTAGCTGGCTCTAGGGGTTCTTGTGAATATTGATGGCTTCATAAATTCCATTAAGTACCTGGATTTTTTATTTGAAAGCCTCATTACTTCTGTCAAATCAACACAGAAATGGATGCAGGGATACACAGTGTTTTGCAGTGAATTGAACCTTATTGAAAACTTGTGGTGAGTGGTGGCAGTCTGACTGTGTAAACCTAAGAACATAAAGGAGCTTGAGATTTGTATTAATTTGCACTGGCTTGCAAGATCCTCAAGTATCTCCAATACAGTGTCCTTTTATTTATAATCCAGTGCTGTAGCATTCTTGATTCTGTTTGCTCAGAAGGTGTTGATTAATTTTCTATAAAAGAAGTTCAGACAGTGGTGCCAGCTGAAATTCAGATCCCAGGTTTGTACTAATGTGCGTATTGTATTGTGTTTTATATGTTATAGTTTCTGCAGTAACACAGTCTTGTTTGGAAGATGATCTACATAATCTAGTTTATATCTATATACAGTAGCTATTACTATTTTAGCTATTAATAAACAGATTTTAATAATGTGTTATTTTAAGAAGAAAAATGTGTAAACATCTATTGAACATTTATGCAAGGAATCTTTTGTGATGATCAGTATGTTTTCTGCAAGCATAACTTCTTCCAGACAGAGGAGTTTGCCCTTTCCAGTTTATATATATATTGTCTTATTAACTTCAAGAGAGAAAAAAGAGAGGCTGGTGAGGGAACGAATGTTACACTACATGGAAATTGTAATTATAATTAACTATTGCAATTATAAATGGATAAAAGTAAGACATACCACTCTTTACTAAATTAAAATTGTACATGTTGACAAATTGCTGTGCTATAAGTGGAATATAACACTTCAGGATGTGCTGTTATCAGAAAATAATCCACTTCTAGGTGGTAACAGTATCACACCACCCTCCTGATTAATTTTCTATAACAGCACTCCCCCAAGTGCTTTATTCCTTAGATACTGTAGGTCTATTCACTTTATGACCTAGATCTTGTACTCATTTCAAGTCAAGTGGCTTTATAGTCATTCCAACCATATACAGCTAGTACAGTACACAGTGAAACGAAACAACATTCCTCCAGGGCCATGGTGCTACATAAAAACACATAGTTACAGAAGACTACGCATTACTACGTAAAGTGCACGTGCAAATGTGTGCAAACAGCACAAGACAGTACAGTATCAGGACAATAGGCACAGCAAGAGCCAGTGCAGTGAGGATCAGGATACAGTTCTAGTGTGGAAGTGTCAGATATAACAGGTAGTGCAAAAGAATAACAATATAATTAAAATGCTGTGAATGTAAACATACTATGACAGTATTGAGCAGATAAGCTTATACCATATAT
Source organism: Pangasius macronema (assembly GCA_037577455.1). Lineage (NCBI taxonomy): Eukaryota > Metazoa > Chordata > Actinopteri > Siluriformes > Pangasiidae > Pangasius > Pangasius macronema. Next base: position 6,094,593 of record CM074959.1, on the reverse strand, counting down.
GGACATAGCANTGTGTGTGTGTGTTGTCAGTCCAGTCTCTGAGCAGTGAGGAGTTTGATGGCTTCCATGAAAGGTGCCAGTAATTCACTTGACTGTACATATAAAACACACATGTGATTTAACACGTCCTTCAAAACGTGGACGATTTGTACTAAAACATTTTTACATACATGCTAATAACGTCACTGTGTTTAGCAGTAGAAATGGATGACATGCGCGAGCGCGGGGCGAGGAGGAGGAGGAGGAGTAGGAGTAGGGGGAGTAGGGGGAGTAGAGGGGGGGGCAGCTCTCTCTCCTCTGCGGATACACACTACTGAATTTCTACAACCGTTTCTGCCTGGTTTACTAGCACTGACAAAACGGGCAGATGTCGAAATCCGAGTCGCGACTCTGCAGAATCCCCCGGTCCTTTCTGCTGAACGCTTAACGTTCTTCTAGCGGCTTGCTTGCAGAAAGACGACGGCAGTTGACAATAGCTCGCCAGCGTTGCGCCATGCACTGGGTAGCTAGCGAGCTGCTGTGTCTGAACTGTTAGAGCTCATGTAAGCAATAATAGACCTTGCTTTATTTATCTGCCTAACCCGCTGCAACATGCTGATCTGGCCTCGAATGGTGGTAAGGTAAGCCAGAGAAAAGAAATCCTTCATAATTCGTGTGTTATTGTTTGGTTTATTGTCAATCGGTTAGATACACACTACAGATGCATATTGTTTTTTTTAAAAAAATTTTTAATTATTTTTTTTAAAGAAATAGTTTTTTGCACTTGCAGGCTATTGTTGATGAGGCTATACTCAGAGTATATATTTCTGCATTATTTGGAAGACACCTTTGCTTTGCCAGATAGCTAGCTGTGGCTGAATGGCTGGACTGAGTGGGCCTGTGCGTGTGTGTGTGCCTGTGTCTGTATCTTTGTCTGTGTATGTGTGTGTGTCTGTATCTTTGTCTGTGTATCTCTCTCTCTCTGTCTGTGTCTCTGTTGCTTTCTAGGCAGCCAGATACACATCCCTTTCTTTTCCAGTTTACCCACTAAAATTACCCTTCTTGCCTAGCCAGTTGTTAGTATATCAGCAATAAACATAGCCCACCATTATACTGTATGTGTGTGTGTGTGTGTGTGTGTGTGTATGTATATATATATATATATATATATATATATATATATATATATATATATATAATTACACACACACACTATAACGCTATAGGTTGGTCAGCCATATTTATTAGCATCCTGAAGGCAGTTGGCTGTGAATCCATGGTCTGTTTATGTGCATAGCTGTGTGACCGATATCACAAGGACCCGGACCAAAGGTTTAGCTTGCTGTTGCTGGATTTTCACTGTGTTAGACCAGCTAACGTAACGAAATAGCAAAAAATGAATGATTGTCTTGTGATAATACGGATGCCTTCGATGAGAAGTCATTTTGGCAGCTCAAACCGGGACATGGCTTTGACCGCAGTGTTGTTGGTAGCTAGCTAGCTAAATAAATCAAAGCGGTAATGGCTAGATACGCGTGTGTGAGGGGAATACAGTAGCAAACACGTCTTTAAAGCATTTTTTTTTATTTCAAATGACTCAGTCGTGTTTAAATGTACAGGTTTTATTTTTTTTTATTTTTCTACACCGTCTATCGAGATGACTGGACAGGCAGGCTGCCATTTGACTGGGCTCTTTCGACACCTCCGTCACTTCCGGTTCATTAGCAGTTAATTATAGCCTTTGGTCTGTTTTTCGAGCTGATTATCTGATTTTTGCTTTTTTAAATGTACAAATTGAGCAGAAATCCTGAGATGCACTGTATGGGCGTCGTATTGGTCTTGGTTACAAGCAAGATATTTCAAATCACTCAGCTCTAGTTCCTTCTCTGTGTTTCAGGATTCAAGAGTTTATAGTCATATGTACAGGAAACAGTCTGTTACACAGTACAGTGAAATTCTTCCCAGCAACCTCTCACATAATCTGAGCAGGACAAAACTCAAAAACACAAATTACAAATAGTGCAATATATATAAAATGTGTGTCTGTGTGTGTGTGCAAAAAGGGGACAATGCAAACCTGGAAGATGTTCGTATGCAAGAAAAAGAAGTGTATACGTGCAACGCAAATATGGAAGCTGTGCATGTGCATAGGCCTGCCGAGGTAGGCTCTGTGGCTATGTTTAGACAGGCTGCTCAAATCCAATTTTGTAGCATATTCAATTTGAGCAGAAACAACTTTAGAATATAAAAAAAGAAAAGAAATATAACTCCCCTTACGTTCAGATTCTTGCCACCTTTGTAATTGGTGTATTTTCAAATCTGGACTTCTGGACATGTGACTTGTCCTGACCAGTTAAATTGGATTTCACATGCTTTTCCCCTCTGTTATTTGGTTCATGACAATTCTAAACATCAGAAAATCACAACCGGAACAACAGTGTTATGGGATAAAAGACATGTAAATGGTCACATACACACAGTTTCTGTTGGAGGTGAAGGGGCATGCTCCTCTCACTTCTCAGAAGTCTCAAAGTTAGCTAGAGATTGAAGGGAAAATGGCTGCAGGGTATGTCTTCAACAGGGTGTGTATTCAACCCAACAACAACATCACTCGCATTCCCACAATCATCGAAACGCGCTGATTAGGCTCAGAATAAATTATAAATTGAATATAAATAGCATTTTTGACAGGAGGGGCGTAATTCTTCACGCTGTGATAACCTACTCTAAAAATATTGTGGTTTCACAGTATCATGGTATTAATCGACTGATAGAAAACACACAAGCTGGAAGTGAAAATGTAGAAAAACAGCATGAAATCTTAATACAAAAGTCACTTTGCGCATCCTGTTATATATAATAAAAACAAAAGAAACCTCAACAAAACCCCATCAAATCCCCTAATTGGGGGACGTTTCCTCAAACTTCTGGGGTTGGGAGTTCAAATCTCACCTTGAGTATTCATGTTCTTCTCATGCTTCAGGGGTTTCCTTCAGGTACTCTGGTTTCCTTCCCCAGTCCAGAGACATGCATTGAAGGCTGATTGGCATTTCCAAATTGTCCAATTGTCCTGTGTGTGTGTGTGTGTGTGTGTGTGTGTGTGTGTGTGTGTGTGTGTGCGCCCTGCAATGTCCCCCACCTTGTCCATGGTATCCCCGAGTTCCCTGGGACAGGCTCCAGGCTCCCCTGTGACTCTGTGTAGGATAAGCAGTACAGAAGATGGATGGACAGACATCCCCTAATTGTTCTTTTTCTTAGAAAGATACTTTTTCCATGAAATCTCTGAAAGAGTGAGTGGAAAGGTGGAAGGAAAGGTGGTGTGGTGAAAAAAGAAAAATCTAACTAGCATGGTAGTGTGCAGCACTGCATAGCCAAAAATACAGTTGTTTTGTTTTGGTCAGCAGTGCCATGTTCTTCGTGTTTGAGAGCCATGGAGGATAAAGTTATGAACATGCAAGGAGTGGCAGTAGAGATAGCAGTGTGACATGTTTACAACAGTAGGGGATTACGCACACAGTCGCTTCCCCTGCGCTGAGAAACGGGGGTTGTTGTAGTAAGATTTTTTGGGATGAGAAGCACTGGAGCAACCAAGTTGATCAGGTTAAAAATACAAACAAATAAATCAGTAGACAGTAAAACTTAATTGGTGTTTTGAAAAATACAGCAGTGAGGTAACAGTCTGATCACACGCCACGGCTAACCATGGCACAGCAAGGACCCTATCTGACAGTACAAGACAGTACTCTTGATACTAGGATTGAAGGTGTGTACCTGCTAAAATTCAAACCATGAATTCAGTTATGAATATCGGAGAAAGCGTAATGACCAGTTTAATCATGCGTTGCCTTCAGTTCAACGGGATTGCCGTAAATGTATGTACAAATACAAAACGTCTTTGGGTTTAAGTGGGCTAGGGACAGTCCAAAACTGCACCTTTGAAGACTTGTACTAACTGGCAGCAAATGTGGTGTACGCCTCTCTCTTCCATCTTGTGTGTTGTCTGTGCTAAATATATTCCGAACCATGACTGACCTTTATGTAAAAATAATCCATGATAGGAATATCGTAACAAATGTNTTTTTTTTTTCTTCAGAGTAAAAATGTTGGTTGTTTGAGTGAGTGTTTACCTTCATTCATTTAATATAAGTTTAACATAACTTTTTTTCCCCTATATGTATATATGTAAATACAGTGCTTTGTATAAATATTCACCCCCTTTGACCTTTGGAACATTTTGTAATATGACAATATGGAACTGAAATGAACTATGGATGGACTATGCACTGAAATGAATCTACACAAATAGCCATTAGTGTTGAAGTGGGGATCAGTATAGTTTGTAAAATTATTTACAAATAAAAACGTGATTGCATAAGTATTCACCCCTGTTGATTGCTGTGTTTATATATATATATATATATGACCAAACCCTGATTGATAATTAATGCTAGAGCATTCTCCTGTACTTGTTTTGATAGGTATTCCTGATCTGATGCTATTTGTTTAGGTTTGTTCTGTAACAACCTCTGGGGCCTTTAGACCAGGTGTATTTATTTTGAGATTACATGACCCTTTAATGCGTACAGGTAGACTCTGTTCAACTAATTATGTGACTTCTGATCGAAACTGAGCAGTGGGGGGTTAATAGTTATGCAATCAACTTGCAATTTTTATTTTTAATAATAATAATAATAATGTGGCTGGATTGCAAATGTGTTCCAATGGACATATAGTGCACACTAAGTAGGGTCTACAGTGCACTTATGTTATACGCTATGTAGTGAGTATATACAGGAAACCATTTGTGTTTGGAGGGAGTGAATTTTTGTCTCAAGTATCTTAAGAAATGTAAATATTGAGCTTAATATCAGTGACGTAAATGATTACTGTGGGTAAGGAACAAAAAAACAACAACCCAGAAACATTAATTTTATATATCCTCAACTTTAACATTGTCAAATATAAATGTTATTAATATTCTATAGCATTTGATTATTGACTCTTTTTGCTGCTTCACCAGTATGGTTTATTAACAAATGTGACTACAGTAGAAACAAACAAGTTGGATTCGTTCACTTGTAATTAGTAACATGGACACAGGGTTGAAAAATCAGATTTACTACATAAGGCCAGTTTTAGACTGTGTGATTATTTGTCACACTGTATGAGATCAGAAATAAAATCCTGGCTGAATTCTATAACAGACTCTGCAATAACATGTTCTCCATGTCAGATTATATGATGAAGATCCTCTAATGACAGATCTTACTAATCTTACTAAGTTCTGCTTATGTTGTCAATCAGCCTGATCTGGTCTCATGTAGAAAAGTCGTATAAACAGATATATTTTTCAAATTGAGCTTAAAGTATTTTTTTTTGTCCATTCACACGTTTTATTTACATTTCACCATTGCTACTATTGTAATTTAAGCTATCCTGTGATTTTCATGTAATCATAGGCCATCCTCCAAGTGTTGGCTTTTAGACAAGCATTGTAGCAGTTCTCACATTTGTGATTTTAATAAAAACATTTTCTGACACCTCCAGAACTTCATTGTCAGTTGTCTTTGTTCGCAATGGCACGAAATCGGAAAATGATTCAGTGTAAACCTGGATGATTTTCTGATTTGTGCTGCCATGTGAACACAGTCTTGGTTCTTCTCTGTCTCTGAGCAGTGAGTGATTCTGCCTCTCCTGTTTTCCCAGGTGATGATGAAGTCATGACGATGTTGAAAACTGGTTGGGGATCTGTTCTCTGAGGAGATGATGAAGAAACGTCCATTGCTATGCGATTCTCTCAGATGCTCACCGACTTCACTTTGGCGCTTCACATATGCTGTGCTATGGTGGTGCTAATCCATAGCCTTAGCATTAACAACAACAGCTGGTAAAGTTTGTTTTAGAAGTCATTTTGTACTGAGATTAAACACATAAGCACACAGATCCTTTCTTTCTTAATAATAAAGAAATTTATTATTAAGTTTAATTCTTTATTTTTTCAGCCTCTGCATGATCGTCACAGCCATGCTGAAACCTGCTGGTCCACAGATGGATTGATGCCTGGTGAGTTTTACTGAACATTATTGTTAATATGTTCAGTAATATGTCATTTCTCTGTCTGAGAAACACCCTGCCCCCAACCTGCTATGGCACCCAAGCACAATTATCACAGTGGTGCAAGTGAAATCAGGAAAATCAGCACTGATTGGTCAGGGTAAAACTTCTCCAGCTTTTTTTTTTTTCTTCCACAGAAAGCAGTTATTGGCAACTCTGCCCTTCCTCAAATTCTGCTGTGCAGGGCGTGCTGAGTTCCAGCTTCCCCCCCGGCCCTGTGCCTCTGGGACCTTCTGCTTCCCACCTGCCGGAGGGGGACAACCTGAATCGCCCGCTCGCCCCGAGCACCTCTGTGACGGACCTGTCTTTTCCCGGGCCACCCCCTCCCCCCCCGCCACCCCCAAAACGCCACTGTCGTTCGCTGTCTGTGCCGGAGGACCTCTCACGCTGCCGGTACACCTGGCGGCCAAGTGCCTCCAAGGTCTGGACACCAGTGAACCGCCGATGCCACAGTGGAGGGGGCGTGGGGGGGCCGTGTCCGCTGCGTGCCCCCAGTTCCTCTCTTAATTCCTCTCTGCATTCTTCCTCCAGCCCCACTTTCTTCAGCTTGGCCCTTTCCCCAGATTCCCCGCTGCCATGGAGTTTCCCCTGGGACCCGAGTGACGCAGCCGGAGGTGGCGCCTGTTGCTGTTTCTTCCCTTCCGCTTCCTCGTGCTCTTCCTCTCCTTCTCCTCTTCACCCTCCTCCTCCTCCGCAGCGACGCTTCTCGCTCTCTCCTGTGCTCATCCGTGAAGCCGCCGCACACTTCCTTCCTCCACCCCAGGCGCCCCTACAGCCCGCCTCCCATCCTCCAGCTGTGCCCGCCTCGCCATCCTCTGCATGCAGCACTCCATCTTCCGTGCGCCGCGCTCTTCCTCCTCAGCTTCCACGCTGTCACTCTCAGCCATGTGACCTCCTCCTGCTCAAGCCTGGCCTGAAGCGTCGCAGGGACCCGGACAGACCATGTGCACGGCCTGTGCTAGACTTCGCAAAAATGACACAGGTAGCTTTTAATTTTCTCTTTTATGTGAACGATTTTCTTGTGATTGTATTAGAAAGTCAGTTTGAAAGGCTTCATTAAAGCTGGCATTTGTAAAAGCTGGCCGAGTGCCTGTCAGATTTTCATCACATAATTTTACCCATGAACGAAGAGGTTTTTCCAAGAGGTTGTGGGGTGGTGACTAGTGATCTGTAATAGTAGTACAATACTACATAAAGTTCACAAAATTATTATTAAAAATATCTTATTTGGTATTAAAACATACACGCATGGTGCTTTATCTTTCTCACAGAGTGACCTACTGAGCAAGAGACCCAGAGACCAAACTTAGTCAGACGATGTTAATATACAACAAAAGCACATGCTTCTTTATACTGATTCTAAAATGACGTTTTACTGCGTGTTACCCTAAGGAATGAGCAGACTCTGAGAATAGCAAACAATTTGGCACTCTAACCTAACTTGGGACCTTGATTACAGATGTCTCGTGTGTTATTGGTGGAGTAAGGAGTGTAAACTGGAACTAAATATCAGCGACAACACTACAGTGGCAAATAACTGTAATGAATATGAAATAAATTAGATGTTAGACAGTCAATCAGTGCATTAGTACTGCAGATCGCTGTGCCGTACTATCTAGTAGAAAGCTGTTTCCAGCCATTGCTGTTGGCGCAAACGAATGTATTTGTACAGTCAATGTTCTGGTCAGTTTGTAGTTGCAGATTAGGCTGATTTTTAGTTAAAAAAAAAACACACACACACAAACAAACAACAGATTTTAGGAGGATGGCCTGTTTCAGCCATGACAACCTCTTATGATTTTTCATACAAATGTCACAGTTGCTATATTTGATATTGGCTTTTTTTTGGGGGGGGGGGTTATGTTACTATACTGAGGTCATGTATAATGGAATTGCAGCTAACCTACTCTAGTGCTTCTTAGTATTCTTCCTTTTTTTTCTTGTCAGACCCGAAGCACAGATCCCCTCAGCTGTTTGGACCGTGGTAGACTTGCCTGCGGAGGTGACCTCTGCATGGGTCTCGAACCTTTTTTTGGAGACTTCAGAGGATCATGTTCACCTGCTGAAGGATTAGGAAGGACGAGTATTGGACCGCTGAGTGAAAGCGATGAGGAGGAGGAAGAGGAGGAGAGGGAAGAGGCAGACTCGTCACGTGATGGAGGACAGCAAAGTGTTTTTGAGAGGGATTGTACAGAATTAGACATTACTCTCATTGAGGAGAATTGAAAAAAAAATGTGTAAAGGATGCTTTTTTTTTTTTTTTTTTCCACCCCTCTCTTGCATTGCCAGCATTCAACCCATTTGTTCACCACCTGCTACATTGGCAGGCCTCTCAGGAACTCTGCTGCTTGCTCACGAGCTGTGCAGGTGTACAAAATCTCATTGATGCATTAATGAAGACATGTTGACTAGTAGCAGTTATTACAGGTTAATGCAGTTGGTTATGGATGTTGACCCAATATCATATTACATTCCAGAATCAGTTGCAAAGAAACTCCTAAGGATGTGAATATTAGACAGCTGGTGGACACTCGCTAGGAAATTTAGATGTTCTCTAAATAAAAAAAATAAAAAATAAAAAAAAAAAATCACTGAAAGGCAGAACTCGAAGGGAACTGAGCGTCTTGAGCTTCTTGCTGTCTTTCTTTTTCTTGTCTTTTTTTTCTTTCAACATGTTTTCTTAGTAGGAATAGTCTTTCGTGGATGATAGTTATGAATAACAGTGTTTCGTTCAGTTTGAATTTAAAAAAAAAAAAAAGGTCAACATGAGAGCTGTACTTTACTCTTTGGGCCTTTCTACTTCCTGAGAAAAGTCCATCTAATTCAGCATAAGCCTTAAGATGCCTTTTTCCTTTATCAAAAAGACTCTTGAAGGAAATGACTTGTGTATCTGTTGTCCTTCCTACTGTTACTTTTTTGCTGTCTCTTTTTTATCTTTTAACCTGTACAATGCATTCCTCTAAAAACTGAATACATTGAGTGTACATTGAGTTATGCACTGTATTTGAGGCAGAAACAGAAAAAAAAAACCCAACCACTGTATTCTGAAGGCACACTGAAATGCTGAACACATCGCATTGTACAGTATTCGTTCGAAACTGAAGATGGTACCTTGAAGGGTGGAAGGTATTTTTTTCTGTCTTTTTCTGTTGTATGTGTAATAAGATTGAAAGTTCTGATTCAGTTTATGCATAAATAAAGTTTATTTGAAATTATTTTACAGAGAAAGTCAAATGTCAGGTGTCAAGTGTGTTCCAAATCCATTTTGTTTCCGTTTCAAAGGGAAAGAAAAATGTTTTATGGTAATTAATATTTTACATTAAGCAGAAGAAGCTCCCCATACAGAAATGGTCATGTGTCATTTCTTCCACCAGTGCTGCTACGGAAGGATTTTCCTGTCAGATAAGGATTTCTTGAGATTGTTTCTGTCACTTTGAGCCCAGTCTTCCACTCACTGGATGCAATTCAGCTTGAATTCGTGGTCTATTTTGGTGTTGCACTTGCTGTTCCAAATAATCCCACACGTTTCAATGAAACTGAGGTTCAGAGATTCCAAAAGTGTCCCAGTATTCTGTCATGCTCATTGAACAGGTGACGCACAGATTTGGCTTCATGCATCCTACAGACGTCATCCTGGAACATGTCAGGGAGCCAGTGTTCTGCTTGGACAACAGACACAAAAGACATTAATGCATTTATGCTGTTACATTCATCCATGTGCACAAATTATTGTAATATACTGTACTATAAGGCACTACTATTGGTTGATGTGGCTAATGTTTTATCCAGGGAACTTATGAGATTATTTTAGTTGACCTGTCATACTCATTACAGCTCACTGTGACTGTGTTGTGTTCTGTATTGAGCCACGTTGACTCCGCACCACTTGTTGAAATGTTTTGGAACCATTGTGGGGGGTATACGGTGGTTAGCACTGTTTCCTTGTGCCTCTGGGGGTGGGAGTTCGAATCCCACCTCCACCCTTTGTTCATGTTCTCTCCGTGCTTTGGCGATTTACTCTGGTTTCCTCCCCCAGTCCAAAGACATGCATTATAGGCTGATTGGCATTTCCAGATTGTCTATGGTGTGTGAGTATGTGTGTGATTGTGCCCTGTGATGGTGTCCCTCGCCCCCCAAATCCTCTGGGAAAGGCTCCAGGCTCCCACACAACCCTGTGTAAGACAAGTGGTATGGAGAGCGGATGTATGGATGGATTTAAACCTGTATTTCAGATGCTATTCAAGTGAAATGGCAGAAAATAAATACTCCCACACTTTTAGCATTTGTGGGAGTCCATGATTAAGGTGCCATTTATGAGCCACTGATATTACATTTACAAATATGTATGACACATAAAACCAAAAGACATCTTAAACATAGGTAAAGCCTCCTTCACCACAACTTAAAACATCATAAAAAACTTCTACAACAGTTAGAAAACAGCATTTGCCTGCTCCAGTCCAATATTAGTACAGTTTACTTTGAAATATATTCGTTATTTTGCATTTAGGTATGAATCCCTTTCATGCATCTCATGCTAAAAAAAACATCCTTTCCCAAGAGTCATCCATTGTAGGTGCTGTACATTTTAGTTCATTCGACCCTGCTACCTGAACAAATTCTCCCCTCACCCCTGAAATATTTGGAATATTCCACAAATCACATGTTCAACAGGATGTTGCATCATCCACATTTCCTGAAGATCAGGGGAAGAAGAAAAGTAAGTTCTATCATTTTTTTTCTATCTTTTTTTTTAACTCAAAACCTTGAGTTATTTTTTTAATACCTCATCCCCAGATGTAGGATGTAAAATATTTATACATAGCATATCATAGACTAATCAAGCAGATGTTCAAGCAGAACTTTCTCTATCTCCTCTCCACAGCAGAATAACACCCAAGTGACACTTTTCCTTTATACTGGGAATTTCACAAGACACACACGTACATCCCTGACACTTCAAATCATGATTCCTTTTTAGATTGAGATGTACATAAACAGGTAAATAGTTTGAACAAGGGTGCTTTATGTACTTATTATACTTAGGTACTTTTATACTTAACGCCACGGGGAGTTTGTCGTTTTCACTGATAGTTAAGATGCTTATGATTATCCTTGTTTTATTTAGTTATATTCTTTACTGTTTTTGCAGCTGTCTTATGGGCATGGTTACACAGCCTGTCCAGATGTACTGTTTTTTTTGCTATATACACTATATGGCCAAAAGTATGTGGACACCTGACCATCACACCCATATGTGGGCCTTCCTCAATTTGTTGCCACACAGTTACCAGACAATTGTCTAGCACACATTGCCTTCACTGGAACTAAAGGGCCCAAACGTGTTCCAGCATGACAATGCTCCTGTGTACAAAGAGAGGTCCATTAAGACATGATTTGCCAAAATTGGTGTAGAATGGCAATCGATTGGCCTGCACAGTGCCCTGACCTCAACGCAACTGAACACCTATGTGATGAACTGGAACACTGCACACCAGGCCTCCTCGCCTAACATTAATACCTGACTTCACTAAGGCTCTTGTGGTTGAATTGGCACAAATACCCACTGCCACATTAAAAAATATCGCGTAAAGCCTTCCCAGAAGAGTGGACGCTGTTATAGCAGCAAAGGAGGGATTAAATCTTGAATGCGTTGTTTACCAAGTACATTTGATTGTGACGGTTAGGTGTCCACATAATTTTGGCCATATAGTGTATTTATGAATAAATTTGCTAAACATTTATTATTGTCTTGCTTTATTCTGTGTTGTGATGATAGATTAATTGGAGTGCTTTGGAATGTGTTACACAGCAGCTGGTTTAGGAACTGCATCTCCCTATTTGGCTACATAAAATGTTTCACTGAGAACATGCTGTTTTTTTCCCATGTATACACTATATAGACATGTATTAAGTATTATAAACAAAGATTTCATGCTTCACCACCTTAGGGACATTTACATTTGCCCCTAGATGGTCGGAGACTACTTTTTCCACTGGTTAGTTTGTAAGCATCCAGATAAATGCTGAAATATAACTAGAGTCTCAAAATAATTATAACACAAGTGAGGAATCTATATTGTTTAATATGTAAGGGTGGACAATTTGTGGGAAAGTTATACTCAGTCACCCACTGAGACCTGATTACAAAGAGAAAGAGTTAGAGAATTCAAGTTAAAAGATTAAATCTCTTTTCTGAAAGGTTCGAATGCAGACTGTTTGAATTTAATTGAAAAAGGGTAAGCTTTAACCGGTGGCCAGGCCTCATTCATTGTGACCAACAGGTACGGAAGAGCCTGAAAGGGGACAGAGAGACAGACAGACAGACAGACAGAAATAAGCCTAGGAACTCAATTCCTTAACCACCAGGTTCCAAGCCCTGGTCCTAGAGTACACCCTGTCCTGCGTATCTTAGTGTTGTCCCTGCTTTTTCAGCAGTCTAATTAGTTGATTCAGATAATCAGCTAATTAACAGCCCTCTGAGTTGAAGTGGTTGTGTTAGACCAGGGAAAACATTAAAATGTACAGGACAGGGGATACTCCAGGACCTGGGTTTTGAGCCTGTGCATTAATTTATAGCAGTAATTTTAAGAAATCCCAATATGGCCATATGGTCAGCCCTTTGCTTTTGTTTTGAATTAGACCTCTAGGTGGAGGACAATCAAAATTTAGGATCTTAGTGGGAACGTGGTTTTATAAATTATTATAACGAGATTACAGTTCAAAGTCCCTCTAAAATATGTTTAAACTGCTCTTTTTTTTCAAAACTGTTGTTGCAGCTTTCACTTAGTTACACTTTAATATTTGGGATTAAATACAGCCCCATTTGGAGTCAATGAATTTTCAACACGCATTCATAAAGAAAATGGGAAAATATCACTTGTGGTAAATAGGAGTGTAATGTAATGACTGTATCTGTTTCATTTTCCAAATATCTGTATCAGGATTTGGATTAAATTTGAAGTGGGTGTGGCATTAGCTATGAACTAACTAGAAAGAATGGAAGACTGAAAGACTGGAACAGTCTCAGATGTACAAATGCCAACACCTTTGGTGGCATGGTCTGTGAATTCTGGCTCTGACAGTTCCTCAACCTCAGCTACATCACTTGAGTATGGGACAGTTTTTTTAATCCCTCTCACACAGATTTATTTTGTTACTAGGCAGTTACTAGGGATGAATGAATGCTATAATCCATTGCATGTTAATTAGCATGGCCTTTCTTTGTCCCACAAGCTTCATATCTGACTGCTTGCTCATGCCTTCATAATGAAATTCTCCCAATCGTGTGACCGTTTTGTTGCATCCTGTGGGATACTAGTTCCAGTGCCCCAAAAATGAATAAATAAATGAAGAAAATAGTTGCTTCTTCTATTTTTATCTGTATTTCTATCCATTTAGAACATGTTGTATGTTCTTTCTGAATAATGTATTTAGTTACCAAAAACTAAATAAATGCTAGATTGGACAACAAATATTATGTTAAAAAGTGAGGACCTGAATGTAACATACACAACAATACTATAATTTAGTTTACAACAGTAGACTTAAGATATGCTCTAAACAAATCAGTACTGATAGTGCTCCTAAATGTAAAATATCCTAAACATACTGTTTTAATCCCTAGAGTAAGTCTTGCACTCTTTTTCTTTTTCAACCTTTTATTCAGTAGATGGTGCTGTAGTACAGTTTGCTAGGATTGCATAAGTCAGTCATTTTTAATGCAGGATATACTATGGACCAGTGTTTCCTAAAACTGGCCCTGCACTGATTTCTCTGGTCCCAGCATACCTGATATAAAGCAGTACGTAATTAAACAACAGTATATATAAAATCTCCAGACAGCCTGTTTTGTATTGAAGCTACACTTTCATTTATTTTTGAATGAAACCCTTCATTTCAGGGTAGTGTACTTACAATGCTGTATAATGAAAAACATGGTAGAAGACACAATTATTTAGCGCTGGATAGGGGCTTGAGACCAACCATTTACAATTATAATTGCATGCACATTGTCCAGAGCATCATGCTGAAACAAAGATCAGTCCTGAGGACTAAAGACTAAAAGATGTTTTCCTAGTTAGTACGCGTACGCGTCAATGATAATATAAATACCTTGTTGAGTATAACTTCCGTCATCGGGTCATCCGGATAATTAATAACATTCAAGGCATTCATTACCGTAGTCACATCAGTGTTACAGTAAAGTAGGCCTGCATTTTCAATCACAAAGCTACTAGAGTAGAACATAATAATAATACTTAATAATAGTTTTTGTACCTTATCTTGTTCTATTTCTAGCTTGGTAATCTTTGAACAAATACAAAGATATAAAAGGAACAGACATACATTACATTACACTGTGGAGGACTTTTGTATTTATGGACGCCAATGTGGGAACAATATATAGATTTATGTGTTATTTGGTTGTATATTTGTTGTGTTTTTGGCGATATATCTATATATCTCAGCACTGATATCCAGAAGGTAGGAATAGCATTATTAATCTCCAGTGATGCCACTAACGCGTTACTGTAGTCGGACTACTTTTTTTCAGTAACGAGTAGTCTAACGCAGTACTATTTCCAAACCAGTAGTCAGATTTAAGTTACTTATCTAATACAC
>CM074959.1:6048694-6077841 GCA_037577455.1 Pangasius macronema | reverse complement strand
AGTAACTTAACTAAGTTACTTTTTAAAGAAGTAGTCAGTAGTCAGATTACTGTTTCAAAGTAACTATGGCAACACTGTTAATCTCTAGAATAACTTTCGGCAAAGGAGTAAACATAGTTACACAGGTTAGATAATAGGTTGAATAAAAACATGAAATATGAGGTGCTTTTTGACCTCAGTGATATGGGAGCCACCCAAAATATGATGCTTGTCTACTTTGTTACATAAAGCAGGTGTCAAACCACAAGTGAAATTGTTTGACTTTGGAGAAGTTTGACAAGTGAGTTCATGAGCCTCAGTTTTATCAGCTAACAGAAACTACCACAGCAGGCCTGTGGACTCTTTTGTTGAAGTATGAAGTAATGGTTGCGTCACTGTTTTCTTATTGTTGCTTGGTATACATCTGAAAAAAAAAGAAAAAAATTCTATCTTGTCTACTGATATACAGTATGCTAGGGTTTTTGTGGTAAAATTCTGTTTTATATCTCTGTCTTTTAGAATTTCCTCGTTATCAATGTTATTAAATCAAGACATTTTTTATTTAGCTCGTACAGTTGTATCTGGCTATTCAAATGTAATTCAACAGCAAAAAAAAAACAACGACAATAATCTAGACTACTTAGGATTTTAAGGAAATTAACAAATTTATTTTGGAAATTGAAACACCATGAAACAGCAAAATACACTGAAAACCTCTGTTGAAATAACAGCCATCCAAAGTAAACTTCATAACAATTTTTCAGAACATTCACTGACCTTTAAAGTATGACAAATGACTAATGAATAGACTACTTAGCAAAAACTTAAGCAAAGTTTTTTAGCTGTTTTACTCTTACATAAGAATGACACATCCATCCAGATGTTGAATACAAATACATTATATACATGTAGTGCATTATGTAGGTTCTACAGTGATAAGTTCCATAGTGATAACCCTATGTAGTGAGCATATATAGTGAATAGTAAGCCAATTGAAACCAGGCAGTCACAGGATGTTACATATCTGTAAGATAATCTGCCAATAGAACAAGACAACTCCAAGCTTAAAATTAGTAAATGTGTCTAGAAATAGGCCTAATAATCTTACATTTGTTTTGTCTTAATCTCATAATGAATCATAAAATTTATTAGATAAATTTGCTTATATTCCTGATGTTTCCAATTGATAAGATTTCATTCTTTGCAGACATGCAAAATTAAACATAATATACATGTTCATACATAATCATACAAACATACACAAACATATAACATTACATAATCTTTGTGTGTGTGCGTGTGTGTGTNTGTGTGTGTATGCCTTGGATACTATTCCAGGATATAAATATTCTCCTCCACTGGTCTTCTGGTCCGTATTTCATAAACAATGTGCTTTGGCTCTTTTGACAGACTAAAACATCAAGTACAAAAATGTGTTAATATAATTTCACACACTCAGCTCTTTGTTAGAAATGAGCTAGAATTTTTTTTGTAACTCACCATCCACTATCTATGACCTTCATATGAAACCCACCTGAATGCAAAATGATAAAAATACAAAATTAGGCTTCAAAATCACATTGAAGTAATGAATTTCTCAGTGCAGAAGAAGTCATGGTACATACGTTTGAAGGCCAACAGGGCCAACGCCCCTAACAGAAGCAGGAGCAGACTGAGAGACAGAGACAGCACAGGGATGTTGATCTGTAGAGTTATGCTTGATATCGCTTCATCAGACTACAATACACAGAAAGGGTGAATTAGGACAGTTTAAAAATCATAACGAAAGTGAATGAAACTGTGTGACTCGGATGCGTCATACTCACCACAGGATTCGAATTCTGCAAAGTGAGGTTTGGTCCAGAAATGTCAAAAGCTGATGACTCTGTGTTTCTGGGCTGATCTGAGTGAGGAAACACTATAAAGGAAAAATAAATAGTATTAAGATGCATGTGCTCAGAAGACCACTTCCTGAGAAGCCCACTGAGTTTCATATTGACAGAGTGGGTATGTGTTTTTGCTGACTCAGTGATGAAGCAGTTGGTGACATTTCAAGGTTTAATAATCTTTTCCAATGATGCACATTGAAAATATTGTAAGACATTGTTAGAATGAGATGAAGAATACAAGGAGTAAGTCTTTAATTCAGGTGTATCCAGATGTTAGTCAGTGCTTGTATGGTGTTCATGATGATAGATTTTTAACAGTACCACTTTAATTTCTTTATAGTATTTTACAAACACTATGCATTGTAGAAAATTGTAGCATTGTGGTAGTAAATCAGTAAATCAGTTTATTTAAAAAGCACTTCTAAATGATTTACATAATTAGCTAACCAGCTCCTTTGAATCGCCAGTAAAAGTTTTGATTTAATTACCCTTCAAAGTCTTAACATTAACTATATAATCATGTTAGATAGAGTTCAGCTAAAAAGCTGCTTTTTCCTTTAATTAAGCCAATTCTAGGTCTCAGGACCAAAGTGTTTCCTCTGACTCGCCTGAATAGTGAGTGCAACTCACTATTCAGGGGGTCACCTTCTAACTTCACATATATATATAATTATAGTGAAATGTAGTGAGTGGAAAGTAGACATTTTTCTTTTGACTGTAGTTAGTAAATGTTAACAGTATTAGATGAAAGAAAAACTCAAGTAATGTGCAGATGCTTTAAAAACAGTAACATATTAATTGTTCTTTGATACTTTCCACCTCTGTGGTGAACATGTCAATTTTGCAACACTGCCATTTCTGAAGAACGATCTGCTGGTTTATTTGTCTAGCTTGAGATTTAAACCCAATATCTTACTCACTCGTCTGAGTTTGCAGTGGTTCTGTAGTATGAAGTATAGGAGTTGCTGGTGCTGTTGTTGTTGCAGCTAGAAAAAAAAACTGTATAAGTTTTGGGTTTGACAATCCTCAGCATTTGAGAACAGAAATGGGATGGAAAGCGATTATAAAACATTAAACTTATCCAGTTTACTTGCCTTTCATGACCTTTAAAGTGTAGGTCACCTTCTTGTCATTGAAGAGCCCATCTATGTTTATCCTGCAGCAGTACGGCCCGCTGTCTGTCCGTCGTATCCTCTGGATCCCCAGGTCCATTTGACCAGAGAGAACATCTCCGATGAGTCTGTACCTGTCAGAGACCTTTGAGATGACCCCACTTTCATCTGTCTGAACAATGATGTCATTGCACCAGAAGGTTCCACAGTCTCGACCCCAGCAGACATGGCTCAGGCCATGCTGCTTCACGGAGTAATGACAGGAGAGAATCACGGTGCTGCCCTCGGTTACCTTGAATGGTGTCTCTGATGACCTGGCAACTGTTGGATACAAAGAAAAATAAAATGAATAACATGACTCAGGGACAAGTAATGCCCAACTGCTTCATGGAATATAAATACTGTTAATATATGGGATTTAGCAGATAAAACATCCAGAAATCTGTAATACAATGTTAGTACAGAGAAGACATTTACAAGACGTCTATGCTCTTTTTAACTTCTTAAATTAACTTCTTACAAATAACCATTGGTTTTATTTACCTGAGAGGTTGAGAACAAGAATCGAGAGCAGCAAAATCAAATGATTATAACTGGTGGCCATTCGGACTAGATTATGAGTTGCAGTTTTGCATTTAAGCAAACGCTGCTTTGCACTGAAGGCAGCCTGAGGCATGACAATGAAAGTTTGTGAAAAGGCAGCTGTGTTCTCCAGACCTCAGTCTGTGACATCTCCAAGCAAGGCAGAGCTACTGAGTCCCTTACGAGCTCTTAACTGTTGATGAGGATGGGCGAGAGAATAAGGTCATTGTGAAAGAGCTCTCTCCAGCAAAAGGAAAAAAAATCCAATAAGGGTTCTGTCAACTGGATATTGGGACAGACTGGTCTTCTTTCTAATAAGAAACCAAAATTTAGAGGTGTGTCTGAATTTCATGCCTTATTTACCATATAGTGTTATTATATTACGTGTCAGCCATTTTTGGTGTTGTCTGAATTCAACTAAATCAAATATATTTAATATTGATTACATGATTCCATGATTCATGATTTTGATCATTTTTTAACATAGAGTATTCTAAGCAAACATGTATTTAACCATTCAAAATGGGTTACCCAATCTATCAACAATATTTTACAAGGTTTCTTTGTATATAATTGAGTTGAAGACCAGGTGACATTTTTCCAGTCTTCAACTCTCCAGTTTTAGTGAACCTGCGCCTCAGATTCCTGTTTCTGGCTGACAGTAGTGGAATCTAATGTGGTCTTTGGCTGTTGTAGATCATCCACCTCAAGGTTTGGCATGTTGTTCATTCTGAGATGCTTTTCTGTTCACCACGGTTGTAAAGAGTTAAAGTAGCCTTCCTGTCTGCTCGAACCTGTCTGTCCATTCTCGTTTACATTAATGGAAAGACGCCGTTATAGGATCACCACTAAGCACATATTGTATTTGAATGGTGGTCCATTCTCAGCACAGCAGTGACACTGACATTGTAGTGTGTGTGTGTGTGTGTGTGTGTGTGTGTGTGTGTGTGTGTGTGGTCCTGGTACAAGTTTTTCAGGCACAGCCACATTGCTTGGGTTTTTAAAACCCATGTGTACACTTACTGCTACTTTATTATATGCATCTACCTTGCTGGTGCCCTTTTGAGTCTATGGTAGAGACTAAAACTAATTATTCTTCCAAACACAGTGTGTGCTATTCATCCTTGAGCCCTTCATCAGTGTCAGTTTCTAAAAACAGTACTGCTGCTGGATGGATATTTTTGGTTGGATGACTGTTCTCAACCCAGCACTGACCCTAAGGTGCTTAAAAATCACAACAATGCTGCACTGCCTGATAAACAATGTCACTATTGTGCTGAGATTGATCCATCTTCCAGATAATATCAGACTAGTGGTGGTCCCTGTCCACCAAAAAAAAAAACAGGACAGTGAAGTTACTCTTGATTATTCTTATAGATCAGTATGAGTCGAAACTTGTGTGTTTGTTATGTTATAACTTGGGACAAATTCATCCCTCTTCTTTTTTTCTTTATCTTTTCCCTTCTCTTCTGTTGTGTGTTATGTCTACCGTTATGTCTGTTGTCTGCTGCATATACTCATGTTGGTCTTCAGATTTGCTAATCTGTTAATTTTCCATCTTTGAGGGTCCCTAGACTGTGAAACATCCAATTATTTTATGGCCCAGTATGCTTGAAGGTGTCTTGACAATCCTTGCTAATGCTAACTCTTGTTGAATTCTACTGTAGGTCATGGTGGTAGAGTTTTGTGTCCATGGGCAGGAATAGTGTGCGGGCACATGGACTTAAAATGCTAGATATCCGATTTTCACAAAGTTCTGCAGTGTTTCCAGGCATGTTGTTCTGTAGCGATATGATCATAGTGTTGGAGACTGTGTGAGCTACAAAGCAATCAAGGGCACATGAACAGAATTTCCAGTTTTCTTCACATGAACACAATTTCCAATTGTCTTCAGCATATTGCTCTGTTACTGTGCTGTAATTCTAATCAGAACCATCCTAGATGTTCAGTATTCTCTGTATAAAGAATTTTCTGCAGCACATTATTACTAGCCTAAAAGGCACTATGGATCAAACTGGGAAAATGCATTAATAGAATCAAAACATTTGTGGTGTTGAAAATTTATTGCTTTGTCTTTTACACTGTAACATTTACAAATTACCAACATTTACAAATTTACAACTATAACATTTACAGATGACCATTGCACTACAGTCCATATTTGAATATCTGTAGGCTAAAGAAAGTGATTCAACTGGAAGAGACAATCATAAAAGTTAGTTTTTAATTATCCAAAGCTGGTACATTGTACAGTATGTAAGTTCCTTGAGTTATCTTGACCATTGTTCATATTCATTCTCAGTGTCTAATTGGTAGATGTTCTCAACAGCCATTGACCTGCTGTTCAGACCAATGCTGACATCTGAGTTGTTGTAGATGGCTGAGGTGTTTGAGTTCTGGTGTCTGGTGGGAGGGAATTGGAACCACATGTAAGAAATATTTTACATACTGACTCTCAGTTATAAATGGTTTTACTTCACTGAAGCAGTGAGGCACAAATGGAAAAGTAAATTAGATTAGGCAACAGCTAAAAAAGCTAATTCTACCTCAATACAAGGCCACCTCACAAAAATAATGAAATATGTTCTATGCATATTGCTACTTATTCTCTCTGTTGTTTTTACTACGATAACTAGCAAAGTAATAAGCAGCATTTGATTTCTTGAGTTAATTTGATAATCTGTACGTTTTACACAGAGTTACACTTTTGCTGTTATTGTGGTACTTTTAAAAGTTTTAGTGGGTGTCCTAAAGTTTGTAGTGGGCAGGCTTTGATTTCCATGATAAGGACAGTTTGTCTTTAAATAAATTCTTGCATTAATACTTGAACAGTTGTCATTTTAGTTGACACAAGTTAGCTTCCTGCTGACATACAAAAAAAATCTAAAAAATATGTACAAAGTCTAGCATCTTTTCATTTAACAGATTGGTTCTAGACAATTTATTGAAAAACATTGTTACTTTTCATCGAGTAACCTTGTTGCCTTTCAATATGACTCAAATGAACACTTTCACTTACATTTCTAAAGATTCCCTGGTTCTTCTTTTTTTCTTCCCTGAAGAGAGAATAGTCATTCAGCATGGACTTTAAATCAAAGTTGAAAGAACAACATTAGAGCTTATTGTGAGATTTATGTACTTACATATCAGATAAGTAGCAGTGCCAAAAACCAGGAAAATCAGCAAGATTGATACAACAGTTACAGGAAGCATATCATCTGTTGGTTCTTGCTCCTTAATAATAAGAACCTTAAAAATTAGTAATAATAACAATGATATACATAATACAGAATTTCTATCTGAAGTCATGCATACTTACAGTTTTATTAGCTTCTGGAGTAGAGTTGTTAGAGTAGTGCCTTGTGCTAGAAACTGTTCATCATTTTTGTAACCAAAAGAGAAAAGGATTAAAGGTGACATTATAAAGTGGAATTTATATTATTGCATTTTACAGTCTTAATATACAGTAAATAATTAAAAGCAGCTGTAAAATAGAATTGTCACAGTGAAAGGCATGACATTATGCATTTTGCTGTAGTACCGTGTGTCGTTTCAATGTACGTTGGAGCAAATGGATCCGGTGTTACCAGCTCAGGGGTACTTGGTAATAAAGAATTCACTTCAGTAGTTGTTGAAGGTCCTGTTTTTTGTTAAAAAAAATTTGAAACAGAAATTGTTACTTTTTTTGGTGCTATTGTCTCTAATACTCATATAGTCACACGTGCTATAACTATACATGCTACACAGGCTCCCCTAACAGAAACAGAAAAATTATTGCTTATCATCAGGACAGCTCAGGTTTGAATCCTGGCAATGTCAGAGCCATCCATGGCCAAGAGACAAGGAAGCAAAATGATTTGTGCACTCTGCATGAGAGGGATGGGATACTCTCTCTCCCCTGTCAATCAGAGCAACTCTAGCCAATAGTGGGCATCTGTGAGCTCATATATGTGGAAGAGGGTAGATAACGCTTTCCTTCTACTGTCTTACACTGCCCTGCAGCGTGAGCAGCAGTTTGAAAAGATGCATGTCTCAGAGGAAGCCTGTGCTAGGCTTCAAGTACCACAGCTGGAACTTCTTGTATGATAGGGTAGAGCTGGCTAGTGGGTGGAAATTGGCAGGATTTTTTTTTTAATTTAAGGAATAAAACAGGACAATAATAATCCATTTTTGTCCCTATAACAGCACATCCTGAAGTGTTTTGTTCCTCTTATACTACAGAAAATTGCAGATTTATTAAAGAATGACACATACTTTTTCTGTTTATAGTTAGTTTAAATGTTATGGAACATCCGATAAACCATTTAGCCCCTGTCCTCATCTATAGCAACTATAAACAATTATCTTACAAACCTCTCTTTTTTCTGTCACTTGAAATTAATAAGACAAACAAATCAGGTTGTTAGGTTATATAGAAATGGCATACGCTGTTACCATGTGCTAACACTGGAGACTCCTTCCAATAACGCTAAATAAATGTGTGAAACATCACCATGTCAACAATAATTTTTTATAAACAGTTTATGTAAAGTATGTGCCTTACAAGTCTGTAAGTGTGGAAGTTGCTAGTATAGAAATAATAATGTACAGTTAATCAACCTGTGATTTGTCTTGCTGTCACTACTGTCAGAGCTGCTGTTATAGAAAATTAATTGAAAATCAGAATTGGAATCCAACAGAACTGCACATTTTATGTAAATAAACATACGCATTGAAGCCATTTTTGGCTTGTATAAGTAAACAAGTATCTTGGCTTTTTTATATACTTATATACCTATGTATGTAGAGTATTTTTGCTGTGCAATGCTAATCTGACAAAATCAAATGCATAAATGGGTTAATACCATTAATAATCTGTTAAATAACTGCCACAGCTAAAGTGTAAATTCTACATAAAATTACACTTTAAAATAAATAAACAGTTCCAATGTAGTTTTTACCAGTTTTTACAAGAGTCAGCAGTTTGTCCATTACTCACATGAGCCAAAACTAAAGCTGATAAACTGTAACCAGTTTCTAAACTGCATCCATGTTCAGTTTATGTTCAACTACACAGGTATTAGAGACAAATAATTATAATAATAATTTACATCTCCAAAGTCTAAAGCTCATTTTAAATGAACGATTCTGTTAAAGTGGTGCCTCCGTGTTTTTGGTGTTCACAATAAAACTAGACTCAAAAAAGGACTCAGTTCCTTTTCCAGACAGTTATGCCATTGCTGAGCTATCAGAACAATTGTTCACACCACACACACCACTTCCTTACAACTTAGAGACGAGCTCTGAAATACTGAATTATTAACGTCATTCAAAATGAGTCAAAAACAGATTTATCAGAAGCCTCTTGAGAAAAGAAACGAATGAGGGGAAAACCAGCTGAGCTTCATTCATGTATATACTACATACAATAGTAATATAGTTCATTTATTATTATTATTATTATTATTATTATTATTATTATTATTTAGTTGTAATTATTATTAGGCTATTGATATTACTGCTGCTTAACTACTTTAACCTCAATGGCACAACTGCTACTGGCATAATGCCTCTTTTCGCTTATTAACCTATCTGTGCTGTTGCTACCTAACGCTGCTTTATTGAGTGACCACATGACCACTGACAGCCTTTAGAGTATTTTTTTCACTTGTTTTTTTTCTGCAAGGTGACATAAAACTGCAGATACGTAAGGACAGTAAGCTTCAGTTTATTTAGTGGACTGATACCATTTTGTTTTCACATTCATCAAAGTGACAACAAAATGAACCACAAGCACAAAAGGAACCACTATCTTTAGAGGTGGTACTGTGAGTACTGAGTACTGTTAACTTGTGGGCCTTTTAGAGCATTCCAACTTGGACTAAAATGTCCCTAGCCTTGAAAGTGCACTCGGCTCACTTGCTAGCTCTCTTCACATATTATGAGGCCTCAGTCCACTTCCTATTCACCCCTGTTCCTTTTGGACTAAGACCAACAGTAACACACTGCCCTGACTGTCTCAGCTTAGTAACTCACTTCCCTGACTGTCTCAGTTGCTTGTACCTTTGTCTCATTTTCTTGTATCAGTATTATATGGGGGTCCTGTTGACCCCTTTACTTTAATTTCTTCAGAGAACTGTAAAAACACTTAACTGGTTTCTTATATAATCCTCACTCCAAATCAACGCTCAAGCCATTGTCTCTGACCACCCAATTCCTTGTATCACCATGTTTTAAATATGCTATGCTATGCTGTAACATCACATAAGCAATGTAGGGGAACTTGGGGTCAAAAGGTTATAGAAAAAGTGACTATTTTGAGAAATGAGCTAAATTAAAATAATAAAATAAGCTAAATGAGCTAAATGAGTGCTTTGCATTCACAGTCCATCAACAAACGAATAAATGAAATCATGAACAGGTCTTGAAAAGAACTTTACTCATTCTACCTCCCAAAAGGGGCTGTGTTTGGTTTGTTTTTTGGGGGTCTAACATATGGTCCTGATTGAGAAGGTAAAGCACTGAGTCCATTTAATTTGGTTGAGACGAGCTGAGTGTGAAAACACCCTAAGGCTTATACAATAATATGTCAGCCCCTATCATAGTATTTCGTGTTATTTTCTTCAGTTTGGCATTACATATTTCTGAGAAATTCAATCTTAGACTAATTTTATCTACCCTGTTTTGGTTTTGTTGCGCACAAGCTCAAGGCCACTGAGCAGTAACAATGTTATTTTGGAGTTGTTACTTCAGACGGTACTCCAGACAAGGAAATCGTTTTTACATTTTTAAAGATGCCCAAATTAAGTAGGATTTCTGCAGAAGATTAAATCTGTAGTGAGCATGATGGTAAGTTACGTCATGGTGTCATTAATCATTCCAATGAAATAGCATAGAATTGTTTTTTATAATTGTGTTGTTGTTAGTTTACTTGAGGAAGTAGTATATCCTGGCACTCCAGTAGCACATGATGTAAATGTTGCTGAACAAATAGAATACTGTAACAAACGACACTAACTCAAAGTTACACTTCTCTTTCTAATATGATTGCAATGTAATTTCCAGATGAAGCATATATGTGTTATATTGTGAACTTGCAGTATTAGAATTGTGGTTGCTTTAGTGGATACGTACCTTTAATAATGACTAAGTTGACTACGATTTTTTCATCGTTGAACCATCCAGGTACATGCACACGGCATCCATATTTTCCAGAGTCTTTCTGTGTGGTGCCATGGATTGTCAAAGATGCATCTCCTTTCTGTAACTCTCCGTCTAGCTGATATCTGTGTGACGTTCGCCTCACCACTTTATCTCCGTCAGTGGCAATGATTTCTGTACCACACCCTGCTATTGGAATTTCCCCCCTCATCCAACATATCTCGCATTTCCCATGATAACGAAAGTTGTATTTGCAGGGCAGAGTGACGTTCTGACCACTGATGGCTTTAACAGTAATGCTCCTGCATGGACAGACTAAAAAGGGGAATGTTAAGTTAGATATTGTGTAGCAGTGGTTCTCAAACTAGGGACTCCCAAGAGTCCATGATTTTTAAATGATGTTACAATAATAATCCACCTTCATCCAAATTGTATTTATGATTAAATTCTTATCACTGATAGGCTGTTTGACTTGAGTTGGTCACTTGAGTTAAATGGGTTTAAACCAACCCATCCATTAAATGGGTTTAACCCTTAATAACTGAAAATAATGTCAATTTGGACCTGTGTGTGGAAAGTTCAGAAATAAAAAGCTCCAATAATAACCAGCATATATTTTTTATAGCTAAAGGGGTCACTGTCTATGAAAAAATTTGAGAACCCCCGTTTTAAGCAATTAATGAGCAATTTGGCTGCACTACATCAGACAAATTTTGATTTAGCATCTATGTTACACCATCCATAGAAATTACCATTCTTTAACTTTGCTTCCAGTTAATCCTGTTTATAGAGAATATATTTGTAATGTAACTGATTTTAAAAATATAGTATGAATATGTACCACAATAGTTAAAATTAGTCAGTTATTGCATTTAACTCAGTAACACAACCCTGCTTTTGAAAACTATTGCTATTTAGCCTTGAATTCTTTATTAACTTTTTGCTAATTTTACTTACCTGTGAGAAACAGAAGGAGGCATACTGAGGAGATCTGAGAATATACCCAACTCATGGTGAAAGTTTCGCTCTGACTGACACTCTCCTTTACTTCTCGCCTCTTTCTTTTGAGAGTCTCACATTTAAATGAACCTGCATGTGACTTCCTGCCTGATGTAATAGGAAATCATATGTCCTTCTATGTTGTGTCATTTCTGATTAGATAAACAAGGTGCACTGTGGTAACTAATGAATTATGACTCTTATGAGTTATGAGTCTTTCTGAAACTGACATTATCATTAAAAAAATACACTTTCCTAAGAACACAAAATAAAAAGTTTTAAAATTCAGTTCTTTTACAGTTCCAAAATATAAGATTCACAATCCTCCTTCTCATAATCATAATGTGTGATGCAACACTAGGTGCCAGTATTGGGCTAATTTTGAAAATTTCAATTAAATCGATCCAGCTTTCATCTCATTCATGTTCAGTAAGCGTTTTGTTTTTTCTTTTTCTTTTTTTCTTTTTTTTTTGTCAAGATCGCAATGGATCTGAAGCCTTTACAGAGAACACTGTGTGTAAAGCTGACAATACACCCTGGATGGGCTGCCAGTCCATTGCAGTACACCATTCACACACACACACACATTCACACACATATTCACACATAGGGGCGATATAGAGTGGCCAATCCACCTACCAGAATGTATTTGGGAGGTGGGAGGAAACTGGAGAACCTAGAGGAAAGCCACTCAGACATGGGGAGAACAACCACACAGACAGTAATTTGACCACATCCGTCATTCATTCATTTGTTCATTCATATATACATGTATTTATTGATTGATTGATTATAATTTAATTTGGATATAGTTAAATTATTACATATAGAGGAGCTACATGGTCAATTTAAGTGTGATGTCCTTAAGAAAGAAGTCTACAGTCTTTAAATCTAGAATCCTTAAGGGTTCTTTGGCTTGTTCCTCTGGGATAAACCTTCAAGGTGTTGTACAGAACATCTGGAATTCACGTACAGAGCAGGTTCTTTAGATAGGTTCTATGCTTCCTAAACAGGTTCTACTTGGAGTGCTCTCTGAAAGGCAAGCCCTCTGTTCTACTGTTCATAGAAAAATCAAGGTTCTTTGTCTTGTTCCTCTGGGGGATCACTTAAAGATGCTATGTAGAACTTCTATGTTGAACAGAAGTTTCCCATGAATAGAGGATTCCAAGTAGACCCTCTCTAGGAACCTATCTAAAGAACATTTTGTCTTTTTTCCCTTTCACATGTGTGTTACTGGAGTGTACATGAAATAAGTAACAGATTTTAGACCCCTGTGATAGTATTTTCATTATATTTTTATTCTAGCAGATACAGTGGAAGCAGTTTCATGAAATACATGAACCTTGAGGGTACAATTTTAAGAGCACACTGGAGTGAAGTGAAAGACCATTAAGGCATTGATAAGATAAAGCTGTTTGCTGAAACTTAGTGCAAGACTGTTGCACACCATCCATCCACCAGAAATGTATCCCCCCCCAAAAAAAAGATAAAAAGAGGAAGGTCTACACTATGTCAGAGCAAAACAAAACCGAAGTGACGGTTTAACTGGAAGCAGATTAAGTTTCAAGTCTGGATCAGGATTTGTTGTTTAAACTGGTCACACTTTTAAAGTCTCTCACATTAGAGTGAAAGAAGAAAAAGGCAGTACTCAATAATTAGATGTTAGACACTCAGGGAAAAAAAGCAAAAATTAAAGATTCCATTTTTGTCGTAATGGTATAATATTTCACCAAAACATGTCATATCTAATGAGCACCCACATGTGCTACAGGCATGCGGGGAGAGGAGATGCTGCTGCTGTGGTTGCGTCTGGGGGTATTTTCCACTTCACTGCTGTCTTCATGTTTTCTGGAGCGCCGCAGTTCTAAGGGCAGAAAGACTTTAGTGCATAGCAAGCAAAGTGCCTCATGAGTCATCTTTTTCACTTCCACTCTTCCAGAGAGACAGTGTCTGAGAGCTAAATTAAACCACCATGCTGCAGAAGGAAATGTGGAAATTTCCACACAGTTTAACCTCAGGAACCTGACAAACATAACTCTCTTGATTTTTCAGATGATACATTGAGTAATACTCAGTTTTAGCTTTTAATTAGATTAAGATTTCAGGTATTGGAGTTGATGGTGTAAAAATGCTGCAATTCTGAATACTGACATCAACTTTTAAAAGCTAATCTTTTTAACCCTTGTTTAATATTGTTAAGCAAAACGTTACACAGTAAATCTTGTTGCTGCTTAAAGAAAGTTATTAATCAGTATGAGTCAAGGGGAGAGAAAATGCATTTGTCTTATATTTGTTAGTCATATAGCAGTTTCAGTGTGCAACAGTAAGCCATATAATGTGTCATCAAAAAACACCTTGTATAGCCAGGACATGGACAATNNACATTTAAACTACACTGAAATTCATTAATTTTAAGAATCACAATGTAATTTGTAAAGATGAAAAAGGTAAAATATTATTCCAAAAGATAGTCAAATAATCTTATATCAATATAACATGAATATCTGGCTCTTGCAATATTTATCTGAGAAGCTTAGAAATAAGTTAAACCCTCATTGTTATTAATATTATTTATTGCATTTTAACATTAAAAAAATCCATGAATTTGTGCAGTAATACACCATTCATGTTAAGTAATGTGATAAATAATGTAATTTAAGGAAGCCTTAATGTAAAATGTTAGTGTTAAATCTAAAGGTTAAATGCCTACTTTTGATAAATGTGCTGTTTCATTCAAAACTCTTACAAAACATTGCACCATTTTAATTATTTATGAAGCCCATACGCCAGCCACGTTCATTTATTTGAATGTCCTCAAACTAAAGTTTTAATCATGTTTACATTAATAACCCTGTTACGAAGCTCTATGTGCTGTATATATTCTATAACTTTTTCAAAAACTTTTTCATGAACTAATAATATGCAACAAAGTTTAAACTTAACTTATTCCATATAAGAGCCAAGAACACTTAAACTTACTCCATATAAGAGCCAAGATTAAACCAGGGATGAATATAATGGCTCCCCCTCTCAGTACAGTCAGGATAAAGGTTTCCACTCGATTCTAAATAAGCAAGAAAAAGCAAATTCATTAGGACTTGAAGTCTTGGTTCATTAAGAGCAGTATTGAAAAAATATTCACGCAAACCTCAGAATGTGTCTGCTGTACAGCTGAACTGCGTTCCGAGTTGACAGTGACTTCTGAAATGAGTTGATTGTTTTTATCTGTGTGTCTCGTAAATACAGTACATTGGGACAAATTATTATGTTGTCTCAACATGGACTACATTACTGCGTGTTTCCACAAGTAAAGTTAATGCAACATAATGTAGGTTATATGTCTTGAATTGGTAAATTGATATATATTGATATCAATAATTTTCTAGGAATATAGGAATGATATACAGTAGATGGAAAATAAGGCAAAATCTAAAAATCGTCAACTAAAAGCATGATCAGACTTTTTTTTTATCATGTTAGTTAATCTGAAATTTGTTAATTGAAAAAATCAGCAAAATTACCCTTTTTACCTGTGATGCTTGGCCTTAATATCAGTTAAAGAATAAACAGTGAGGATCGTCTATTTGTTGTTATGAACACTGACCTTTTGTTTGCTTCTCTGCAGAAGTTGGGAATAATTTTGTGAAGTTGAACGTGTTTAGTCCTTTGAAAATAAAAAAAAAAAGAGAGAAGAATTTAGGCAACCCAAAGGGATTATCAGATTGGCTGCTTATTCTGTAACACGTCATCATGTAGAGTGGTCAAACTTGCATAATGTTCATAAACATGCAAAATATTATTGGGGGTGTGCTCACCATTTGTAATGATTAGGTAAACACTGTAGCTGATGTCGTTGAATAGTCCTGGTATCTCGATACGACATACGTAAAATCCAGTGTCTGCTTTTTGTGCTGCCTTGATAGTGAGTGAAACATCCCCATGCTGGAGTTTGCTGGGTAAACTGTATCTGTATGACACTCTGTAGTTTACCGACAGTCCATCAGTGGCGATGAGTGTATGCTCACAGTTGAACCATGACTGATCTCTTCCCCAACAAACATTTGATATGCCATAAGTACTGACATTATATTTACAGGGTAAAGTAACCATATCCCCAACTAGTCCTACCACCGTCAAAATAGATCCTTCACACACTAGAGAAAAAGCACAGAGAATTCATCCTGTGACTTCACCTGCTGTGATATTTAGACTTAACCTTAGAAAAAAAGTACAGTACTTACATACAACCAAGATGTCTAATGTAATTAGAACCATAGAAGTCAGCATTTTCTGCAGAGGTACAATCTCTTAAGGCACTTGCTTACAGACAAATGGGCTGCAATCTGGAAATAGTCTGACTACTTCTGTTTTCCATGAGTGTGGTTCACCAATAGGAAAGATTTTTAAAATATATTTAGACATGTCATTTGAGTAACACTAGCTATTCATCCCATCTGCAGGTTTTACTAATAGTGGCATAAATCAACGTGTTATTTACATGATATTCTCGTAAACGGATAATGCAGTACTTAAAAGGGCACATCCCCACATTAGATGGAGTGAGTTACACATTAGAACATCAACAACGCCTAAACCATGTTGTCAGCTTGTTTAGTGTAGATTATTTTTTGTCTTCAACACAGTGCATTTATTTATTATTTTATTTATTAAGCTATTTATTAACTGGTGGGTAAGATTTTACATATTTTTACCTTAAGGTGCTCCACCCAACTTTGATAACTTTCATGGTGTTACAATTAAATATAATAATTAATATAATATAATAATTGGGCCCATATGGGCCCTCCTGATTGATCCTTCTACACTATAAATAAAAAAAAACACACATTGTGTTTCAGGATCTCTGACAGCATTTAAAGCCTATTCTATTCTATTCTGCCTTAAATCGTTTCCCTGCTGGTTCATTCCATCATTTTTTCGCTAAGAGTAGCCACATGACTGTGATATGCCCAATCAATATTTTGCACACTGCATTCTACTACAAGCAGTAGCATATAGCAAAAAGTAAATACTTCATACACTGCCATCTGCTTGACCTGTTTTTCCACCTTCTTGTCTGTGCACGAGGGACTCTGCTGAATCTACTGACACCACATTCCTCATGAGATCAGAAGGCAAAATTACCACTTGAGCTCATTTCACCCAGGGAAATTCTTCTGTATCACATTTTTCATACCAGTAAGTATAAAATAGACCAGACCAGATAGATAAGCAGGCACAGCTCAGGGTACTTGAATTCTGAGCATATTTCAAGTCCATAGACCTGCTTACACCACTTCATTGTCCTTGGAAAGCTGCATGGCATCAGTCACCTATAGGCACTGTCCTTGATGATGATGAAATGAACAAGCAGTTATGAAGATTGCACGCTGTTTCTAATCTTGAAAATAGCCAAGAGGCTGAAGAGTCTTTATAATGACCAAGCCCTGTCAGATTTCATAGTGAGAGGAAGTGGTAGTGCCAAGTATTGGTGAAGGTTATTTGTCTTTACATGAAACAATTATGGTCATTATGACTAATTTCTTCTGATATTATTTGATTTTCCAATTTCTTCTGATTTTTTTTTTTATTTGATTTGATTTACAGCAGCTTTAGAAATCACTAAGTTGGTTACACCTTTGACCAGCTCTCACCACAGAAACTCAAATTCACAGATATTTTTCAGGAGATTTTATAGGACCACACCATTTTTATGACTAAAAGAAAACATCCATTTATCTTACAAGTCCAGTTAACTAAGGAATGAAACATAACATGGTTATTGGGAAGTAGTTAATGGTGTAATGAAGCCCAATGTGAAGTGGAGTTACTGTTACCATCCTGAGGTTGATTATTTTCCAATAACATTATGTTATTGGAAAATGCTAAATGAATATCTCCTCAAAGAAAACTTCAACATTCTCTAATTACACGTATTTTTAAAAACTGTTCGGGTGGAGCATCCACCATCCAAGTTCCTGTGTAAGCTGTTACTATAGAAATGATAACATATTAGAGCAATCACATGAATATAACCCTTGCAGCTGGAACTATTATGTTTAAGACTCCAGTAACAACAGAGCTGTGTTTTTTGTGTTGTGAGCAGATAAAATGGACTACAGAATATAAGTCTTAGTGCAGTGAGGTCTGTGAGCATTTCACCCAAACACTGATGAATCCCTAGTGAGGTTCAGTTACAAGAAGTGATTCATTCTTTTTACTACTTGAACTATTACTTGCATTATTACAACTTCCAAGAACTCACTGGATTAAGTGTGAAGATGGCAAATTATGGTTGTGGCCATGCATAGACATCTTTGGGAAGGGGAATTCTTTTCATCTGGAACTCCTGGTCTCAGGAGACACCAACCAGTTAGTAGTGCCTAACTAACCTATCCAGGAACCTTGTCCACAGGTAGGAAATATGGATTCAAAATTTGAACATATTCCTTTAGTTTCTTTCTTTTATAATGTAGTAGAACAGAAATTGAACTGCTCGAGTGTAGCACAGATCCTTGTAAAAGAAGCCATCACCTCTACTACCTTCTTCTTTTCAGGTTAATTCATTTTCATCTTAGCAATTTCATTTAGAGTAGTTTGATACTCTCTGATATATCGACCATAATTTAGCAACATCTCATTTTCCTTCATGTAACAGTTCGAGTTATGGTTTTTATGAAGTTTTTTCCACAGACATTTTTGTTTAGAACT
Source organism: Pangasius macronema (assembly GCA_037577455.1). Taxonomy (NCBI): domain Eukaryota; kingdom Metazoa; phylum Chordata; class Actinopteri; order Siluriformes; family Pangasiidae; genus Pangasius; species Pangasius macronema. The sequence continues at coordinate 6,059,429 of CM074959.1, read as the reverse complement.
AATACACAGTGTATAAACATTGATTCTTTAATATAGCACCTTTATGATGCCTTTTTAAGATGCATCACTCCTTTCTCCTTCACTCTCATCGGCAAAATAAATGTTTTCATAAAACACAAATTCGAGTTATTTTTTAGTCAGCTGATGCTTCAGGGTTTATTATAACTAGATTTAGAATAAATCTGTAGGTTTCTTGCAGGATTCTGTGCATCTACTGTGACAGTGTGTGTATGCAATTTTAGATATATGTGCCATGTAATAGGCATACTATTGTAAAATAAATGAAAGAGCTCTCTCTCTCTCTCTCTCTCTCTCTCATGCACACACACACACACACAATCTCTTTTCTGTCTCTCCCTCTACCTTTATTATTTTAATGCTTAATGTAATGAGATACATTCACTAGCACCCTTATGAAGGATACACAGCTGTGATTAAATGGACTCTCAAGTATACTCGTCATCATGCTAGGTTCATTTCAATCGTACTTCAAGTGCCATCATCAGTACATCAAGCCATCCTTAAACCTATGCATTATAAATTCTACATAATTGCTTCGTGCTTCTGGTCTAAACTCAGGATTGTCACATACTGAAGCTACCTTTATCCTACCATTTTAATCCTTATGATGAAACACATACTTGGAATATAATAATTACAATGTCTCATGTGACATGTAAGCATAATAACAGTATATAATATCATTAAGTTAATGTTAATTTTAGTTTTTATATGTGAATTTCTTACTGGCTCACCTTCTAATTAAGGTAACATTCTAACGTAACTGATAGGAGCCGAAATGCTGGTTATTGGCCAATATGTATACATTTTAAAAACCTTAGGGAGTAAGGCAGATTTATTTAAAGATCTAGCATGTGAATGTGAATCATTTTCAAGAAGACTGCCAGTAATTCAGGACTTTTTTAGTTTTTAAAGTCATCATTCTTATGAGGTAAGATTCAGGATTCTATAAAAGTATAATAGAATTATTTAGATTTTTTTTTTAAGTTTTGCAGTTTATATCATTTGTTAAAGTACTGCAGTTTGCAATGATGTTAAATGTTATATGATATGCCAATAATTCTGTCACAGATTTTTGAAAATATAAATTTTGCTCATTTTTATGAAGGGTGCCAATAGTTCTGGACTTGGCTCTGTTTACCTTTGACAATAAGAGTGTATCCAAGCACTCTTTTTTTTTAAGTCGTCATCCTTATGAAGTAATATTTATGGGATTTTACTAGCTATCATGGTGTAAGGTGTTCCTACAATGGCAACAGTGGGTTTTTTTTTCCCCCAAAAAAAGAGATTAAAACAGAATAGAACAAATATTTTTAAGTCGGCTCATTAACAAAATATCTGCAACAATGATCTTCCTGGCCACTGCCCATGTAGGCTTTTTTAAATAAATGTACAATGTTTACACAGGATCCATGTTTGACTCATTTTCACACTTTTATCATATATCAGACATAACATATTGTGACTGCATGTAATTGTTTGGATTCAAGGAGGCCTGTTGTTATGAGACCATGTTAAACCTCACACCCTGTCTGAGTCTGAAATGAATCATTGAACTCAATTTAGCTAATTTGACTGCTGTCTCTCTCTGTCCCTGGACATAATGTATTCTCAAAACCTGCCATGAGCCTGAATTAATTATGCCATTCGTGTGAATTAGCACCCTCTGTGTTCAGCTGGAACATGGTGGATAGGTTACTTGAGCATTGATTTTCCACACAACGGATTCATTCAAAGAACACAGAAAGTCAAAGAAACTCTGACTTTCACATTTACAAAAAGTAGCATGTTATATGCATAATGGCTAAATCACGAAAGGCACGAATTTTGCATCTTACCAAAGACTCATTATTTAGTCGAATCACGTCCCTCTGCTGAATACACGATACACAATATCATGCATCATGAACTGTTCGTGGCTAGGCATGTAATTATGTATTCTGTCTTACATATTTCCATCAATCATTTAATGAGTGTTCACTGCAAACATGTATCATGTTATTAGAAGTAAAACAAAAGTCAATGGAACTTATATTGTGCCATTTGTATAGCACCTATAAAGTCTAGCACCTGAAAGCACCTGATTGGTTATTAGTGTTGGAACATGGTCAATAATCCTGTTATTCTATTACAAGCCTAGGCAATTCATGAAACTTGGCAGGATAGTGGACATCATAGTCATTTGCTTTGTCCTTATTTTTTAAATTCATTCTGCATCACAAAATTTAAATATGTACATTAAATAGCATAGTACAGAATATGACCAACACAACTGAAATATCTCATATACAGTACAGTGTATTTGCAATTTATTCGACCATCTGAAAATGTCTGTGAACTGAAATATTTTCCATTGTGAGCAGTGATGAGTTTAATAGCTTTCTCCTACAGATGAATTAGTGCGATGAGCAATGTCGATACCTTCATTATGCATTGCTTCAGGCCACCTCTATGTAAGTCAACATTAGTGGGTAGGAAGAAGCCCCAGACACATGCTAGAAATGACACTAAACCAAGGGCTCATAACCAGAAAGACTGAAAATTAATATTAAAATAAGATAACTCATTAGAGATGAAAGGAAAGAGAGGAAGTGTTTTTGGTATGAATCTACATGTCTCCTTGGCATAGGTCCTGGAATAATCATTAACATTCAGCTACAGTTAATTTTTTTATCCATATGGTTTGTTTTTCTTGTTTAATGGTGCTAGTTGTTCAAAGATTTATAATTATTTAATAAAATTCAGTAAGAACATTGATTTCAGAGGTGCAGGCTAAGTATTTATGCTTTGCCTTTGATCGCAGGTTTTTGTCCAGTTCTCACGAAAACCCTTGAATGTCAATAGTTACAATTGCTGCAAGTAATTCATATGTAAGCTTTGAGTACTTCCATCTTCTAACCAGACTAAGTCCCATTAAACTTTACACATCACGTTAAAGAACATGAGACTGGTTATACAACATATGCTGTATTTAGGGGGCCAAGCACTGTGAACCCTATTGTTTTGTTAGGGTCTTTCTTAAATGTATCACTATGCTTATGAATTAAACCAATATGGTGTTCAAAGACCATAATTTGTACAAACACCAAATTTGGCAGAGAGGTGCAGGATCTTCTTGACTACTAGGGTAAGTCAGGGAACCTACTTTTATCTGATGGTGGCACTACAGCTCAACTTTTTATATTTTTGGCATATGTATCTTGAACTGTCAGTCATACAGTCAAACCCCCCACCCCCACCCCCACCCTGAGATTCCTTGGCAAAAAAACTTTTAAGATTGGCCTTCATATGATCTTGCTCTACCAAGAATAATATGCAAAACTTACTTTTAAAACAACCCCTAAATTAATTATTCAGTTCTCATAAAAAATTGTTTGAAAATTCCTTAGTGTTTACAAAATGTAGATGAGCCAATATGGAGTTTGACCAATACTGATCAATGAAACTGTGCATAAATTAGCTTTTAAATTATCTTGTGAAAATATCCCACCACCTAGCTGAAATGTGCAGGTTAATTAGTTTTGCAAATGAGCTTGAATATCTGTATTTGTGAGAGGATTTTTTTCCCTTTTTCCTCATTTTCACTTAATTAAAAAGCATTTGCTCAAAGGCCAAGCTATGCCAGTTGTTCATGCATTCTTATCTAGAACTCATCAACAGATTGTGCTACAGCCAAAATCATTTTACATGGAATATTAACTAATCACAGACTGTTCGTATGAAACTTACAAAACTAATTATCATCTACAGACTCTGGTAATAGCAAAATGTTAACAGTAAACTGACAGGGCCAAAGCATTTGTCAGATACAGGCCCATATTGTCTAAGTTTGTGAAATTTCTGCCCTGCTTGATCTGCCCTGGTCAACTATAAGCGCTATTGTTGTGAAATGGAAGCATCTAGGAGCAACAACAGCTCAGCCACGAAACAGTAGACCACACAAACAGATAATGATCTGGGGCTGTTTTCCAGGGTTTAGTCTAGGCCCTTTAGTTCCAGTGAATGGTCCAAATACTTTCGGCCACATAGTATATACACGTGCCATTTACTTTAATAGGAACACCTGTATACCTGCACATTTATGCTGTTATCCAATCAGCCAATCAGCTGCACAATGCATAAAATCATGCAGATACAGGTCAAGAGCTTCAGTTATTGTACACATCAAACATCAGAATGTGGAAACAGTGTGATCCTATGTGCGGAGGATCTGCAGGCTGAAACACTTTCTTGATGAGAGAGTCACATAGGGAATGTATACATCCGTGGTGTGCAGAAAAGCATCTCAGAATGAACAACACATCAAATCTTGAGCTTTATGGGCTACAACAGCAGAAGACCACATAAGGTTCCACTCCTGTCAGCCAAGAACAGGAATCTGAGGCCATCATCGGCACAGGCTCATCGGAACTGGACAGTTAAAGATTAATCACCTGGTCTTTTTCCAGTCTTCAACTGTTCAGTTTCTGTGGAGTGGAACTCATTGTGGTCTTCTGCTGTTGTAGCCAAGATACTCTTGACCTGTATCTGCATGATTTTATGCATTGTGCCGCTGCCACATGATTAGCTGATTAGATAACAGCATGAATGTGCAGATGTACAGGTGTTCCTAATAAAGTAGATGGTGAGTGAATTTAGGAACTGATTGCAATTTTACAAAAAATTGTGGTGTAATTGAAAAAAATGTTACATAATAAGGAAATAATGTCCTGAGGGAGCAGGAGAGATTTGGTTCAAGTTCCATCCTTTTGCTCATAACTAGGTCATTTCATGTACAGTTCATGTAGTCCCCCAATATTTCTTCATTTAGTGAAATTTCACACCAGTGGTTATTTGTATGTTTCCCATTACTTCTGCTCATTAAGTATGTCAAGTCCTGTCAGAATCATTGTGCAAGTATTATTGTTCAGAGGCTGTAGCTCAGCAGAGGCTTATGCGTGGCAGGTCCAAAGAGAGCAACAAGAGAAGTTTGTCAGTCAGCCCTTTCAGTTGTGATGAAAGTGAATGAGGTGATGTGGCCTGGGAAAGGAAGCAGGACAGGCAGCTACGCTGGCATAGGGAGTGCAGATTCAGTCCCTTTTGTCTAGCAACGGTTGCTGTGCTCCTGAACCAACCCCATAACATGCACCTGCATTTTAATGAAGATATTTGCACTGGATGAGGACAATCTAATTAATGCCAGATTTCAGACACCTCTCCAACAGACAAATTTTCAAAATCTTCTCTTTTCCCTCAATAAGAACGGATAAGAAACACTGTTAATGCTTGATTACTTGTTTGAGATTCAAGTGGAAGTTCAAGCTAACATCATCCCTCAGATAAGCAGTTTTAATGTCACTACATATATATATATATATATACATATATATACATACAAGAAGAAGGCAATATAAAATAATAGAGTATATGTGAAAATACAAACATACAAAATGTATTAGTATTTGGTGTGTTCACTTTTTCACAGTGTGCTGTCATGGACACCACAAGTTTGTACAAAAACATATGATCCATCGTAGTGTCATCTAAACACGTGCTTCAATAGAAGAGATTAGACAAAAGGACCTTTTTCACAAAGTAGTTAACATGGTCAGTATCACAAACTTGCTTAACTCTTTGCAAAAACAAGAGTTGCCAAATGTCCCCACAAGGTCAAAACTGTCAGATCTTCCTATACTTATGGGGACTTTTGGTTTCCATCAAGATATAAAAAACATGCCCACACACCGGGGGAAAAAAAGAATTTTGCTGTTATCTTGCATTTGGGTAAAGATGGAGAAAGACATATATTTAAAGCCATGAGATGTTCATCAGTAATATATACAAAGTGATTAGCATGTCCTTGTTTTCTTTATAAATTGCTCCTGGTGCCACCTGGAAAAGAGCCAGTTTTTTTTTTTGCTTGTCTCATGGGAATTACAAGTCCAGAAGAGTTTCCTTGGCTGATCTGAGATGAGGGGAAAGTTTTCCTGAGATGACATCGTCCTGGTTGTCTCATTCTCATGCTAAGAGTTAACTCAAGACTCTAGATCAGTAGCTCTCAGTAGCTCTTTGACTGCCACTGTTTCCCATTCAGCATGCTTTCTTATCAGTATGAGTAACAGTAATTTAGAAAAATACTACACATGACACAATTCCTGTAGTAAATCATTAATCTCTGTAATGTCCGGTTTTGTAGCTGCTTGTGGTCGTATGGCTCTGTTCCAGCTGTCCACTGGGCCTGTGAACTATTGTGTGCTCAGACATATAATACACACAAGCCCCCCCCCCCCCACCCCCCCCAAGTATATGTTTTCGGATGAAAATAGTAAAGTATTGTGAGAAGTAGTAGGAGTGTATTTTTCCCTAATAACCCTGAGAATGAGGATCATATAACTTGTTTTTTTTTTTGTATATAAACTCATTTAGGGAAAGTAGCTGTTTATTCAGACTTAAAAATGTTAAAGGCAGTGGTGAAGAGTACAAAAAACACAAACTTGAGTACTTGCTACCATAGTAATAATTCACTTGACAAAAAAGGAGTAGTGCTCAAGATAATTAGTCAAGAAAGAGTAAATAAATAAATCTACTGAAAAACTACAAAGTAATTACTTTACAAATGTTTCTAAATGTTTACTGTTGACACAACTAATCCAAAAATGTTCCATACTTGAGGAATGCATTTTTGAACATTTATGTTAAATAACAAAGTGAGCTATGCTGAAATGATCACCACCTCCATTAACCACAGTATGTAAAGAAGGATACCGTTAGTTGGCTAGCCAAATGCTTTTGGGGTTTCAGTAGCTTGCTAGGTTTGTTAGCTAGTTCATGTTAATTAATACATGTTTCTAGGTGCATAGGTAGATATCTAGCAAACCTGCCCCATCCGCATTATCCTGAGTGTTACCTATAGGCTGTAGCGGCACTTAGATATTAGATATTAGATATTAGATAATCGCTGCTGAAAACTGAACTGATACCTTAAATTCAATAGAGAGCTTTTGTACTTTAAAACATCAAAAGATCTAAATAGCTAAATAAGCAACCTTACCTGTACATTTCCATGGGTTGGATGTTGAGCTTTGAAATGCTGATTGAGCATGAAATGAACAATGAGAGTATATATATATATATATAAATTTATATATATATATATAAAATATTATTTTGTCTGACATATACACAAACAATTCTTAGTTGTTGACTAATGATATGATATGATAGAATATGATAGCATATGATATATGATATGATATGTTACCATAAAAGCTCAGAGTAAAGCTAATTCAAGTTAGCTCTTATGCTTGCAGTGTTTTAAGCTTGTGAGTCGATTATGGCACAGGATGAGTCCAGCCTGCCTCAAGGCCAGTGCAGTATTGTTTACCTCACCTGCTATTGATTTTCTGATGCCTCTGAGAAGATACGTGGTTATTATGCACAAGTGATTATTACACGAACCAAAACTAAAATTAAGGAAGTTCTAGGTATACTAAAGGCCATTCATTAATTCATTCATTCATTCCTTTATTTATATAACCAAATATTTTGATGTTCTGAGTGAAAATTCATTAATATTCTGTTTTCACCATTCACTAGCATCATTCATGTGGAACTGTGATCAGAATGCATCCAGTAAAATATATGCTGTTTGGCAGAGCATAAAGACGTAAGGACACTTCTAACGAGAATGATAAAACATGTGTTTGGCTAAGATGTGTGTTTGGGTAAGATATATATTTGACACTGAACTCTGCATGACTGAGGGGATATGAGGTTTCAGCTGCACTGCTGTTTATTATCATGAAGAGTGTATCGTAGTGTATTGTGGAGCTGTTTATCAGGACAAATGGATAGGACTCCTCTCATAAAAATTAAGCAAAGACAGAGCAGGCAGTGTAATATGAATACATATATGTCGCCCTAAATATTTCATAACAAATACAATGACCAGCATGTTAAAAGCAATTCAATTCAATTTTATTTGTAGAGCACTTTTAACAGTAGATATTGTGACAAAGCGGCTTTATAGAAATCTGGATGGAGATTTAGATCCCTATCGAGGAAGCCAGAGATGACAGTGGCAAGGAAAAACTCCCTGAGATGTCATGAAAGAAGAACCCATGAGAGGAACCGGATTGAAAAAAGGAGCCCATCCTCTTCTGGGTGAAACCAGATTAGTGGCATTATAAATCATATATGCGTATGTATATTGCATACAGGTGTAGAAGAGTAACGGAAAAGGAAATCAATGTGTTTTATTTTAAAAGTGATGAATAGGCAAAGACCAACAACTTTTTTGGGAAAAGAAAAAACGGTTTTGAAACAATGAGCCATTTGGAAGTTGAAAGAGCTGACTCTTATTGCTGATTGCTCTGACTCATGACAAACTAATCGTCACTATTCTCTACAGAGGTTTAAAGATTAGAGTTAGTAAGATAAGTAGCTGTGAGCTCTCCCACATCCTCAGAACATTAACTCTGAATTGTCTGTTCAAGGCCTATCAGTGATCCAGGCACATCATCAGTACGTGCTGTGACTCATCATCATGTGCAGAGTTATAGTCAGGGGTTAAATTAAGGTCCAGTACTTTAATTTAATGGATATGTAAATGGCATAGGATGGCATAATGGTGAACATAACGATGATAATGTAATACAGTTTCACACTGTTTTATTATTCAAGCAAAATGTGTTTATGCTGGGAGTTTAGCGGCTTTGCTCAATCACGTTTCTTTTCATAACTGACAAAATTGATAAAAAAAAATGGAATACTGAAAACTTAAGGCCTAGCCATCTTATTGTAGTGGGTTACATTAAACTCTTAGGATGGATTCACACATAATCATATTTCCATCATGTCTACTTATAATGCATAAATTAAATAGCTCTGTTCCCACATTGCTGAAAAAAGTTCCACATCCATGAAAAAAGTGGAGCTTCCCCACCTCCTCAATCCCAATTTAACCCAATTTGGTCTACATTAATCATGCCAAGCACAGTGCTGTTGTGTTTTGAGATGCAGTCACAGCTTGCATGAGGAAATATCATTAATCACAACGAATAATTATTATGGAAAAATGCAATTCTGTCATGAGCATTGTTGCCAGGCTGTATTTCTTTTATTTTATTTTATTTTATTTTTTTTTGAGAAAGGTGACTTTATTTAAACTTAATACATGACTTTTCTCTTCACACACTGTTCTGGTTGCTTAGAATGAATTAAACCCATTATTTCTACAGTTTTGTCTTACATAAGTGTGGAAAAAGCTCAGACATTTCAGGCATCAGGCAAACAAAAACATGTGTCACATTGTTAATTTACTATGAAGTAATATTTTGTTCCCTGCTTTAAAAAAGAAGCTGTCAAAGTGTCATAGCTGCATTGTAGCAAATTCAGTTGAAATGAATAGTGAGTCACTTGTTGACAAGTTGGTGGATGGGTTTATTCAAAGTAATGTTAAAACATTATGTATGTTAATTTTCTTTTTTTTATTATTATTATTCTGAACAACTTTATTCGTAACATTGCAAAAATATACATACTGAAAAAAAAAAATTCTATGTGGATGTTTCAAAAATATAGAAATTTTCCAAGCAAATAATAAAATGCTCATGGATGTAAAATGACTCCACAGTGCTCAGTAAAGCGTAATTGCTTAAATTTAATTTCATGCTTTAGCTGCAATTTGATCTGTGTGTGTGTGTGTGTGTGTGTGTGTGTGTGTGTGTGTGTGTGTGTGTGTGTGTGTGTCACGGGCATGATAGTTCGCTTGGGAATAACACGATACACATTCCACATTAAAAGTAATCACAAAAATCTCTAAAATTATACCATGCCCATTTTGTACTGAGATGGAGATCATTAGCTTTTTCCTTGAAAAAAAGGCAACCATGTGATGAGTTCTCAGACTATCTGCTTTATCAGCATGCTCTGTATACTGAACTTTGGGTAAAGTTCACTAAGTGAGCTTAGTAGTTCAAGGTTTCACAAATGAGTTGTATAAATAAGCCAGTTTTAAAAGGTCAGCAGAAGCCTTTGGTTTTGTTCAGCCCAACACATTTCGCAGTGTTATAACTGCTCGCTGTTTTTTTTTTCTTCTCAGAAGGCAAGAAGAATCTAATCCACTCGGTTTTATACTTGACTGAGTTTTATACTTGAGATCAGTGTATTAGCCGAGATACAATTGACTTTTAAGCTGAAGCCAAGCATTACAGATTGGCTTCATATAGCTGCAGTCGCTGAGCTTTAATATGGTTAGAGAAAAATAAAAATATTTCCTAAGGAAGGGCAGTTTTTTTTTTTTTTTTTATAAATAATCACTTTAAAATTAGAATTGTAATTTACACAGCTTAAGATCATGCATTAGGGGCAGTGGGTGAATTGTTCAATATTTTCAAGGGGGTGGGGGAGGTGGAATCCATTCTTTAGGCTCAGGGGCAGTGTATAAACCATAAATGACTTAACTTCTCATCTTACAATGTATTAGACTGTCTATTTGTAAAGTTAATAAGTAAGGAATACCACATGAAAATAATGTGTTATGTGTAAATAATGTGTTAATGTGTTATGCGGGGCAGTGTGTTTTAACATAACCACATGGTCTGGAGTGTGTTATTCCACTTACATCACAGCAATTTGCCAATTATTATTAATGAACAATACATCACGCACACATTTGAACACTTTTTAGTTAGATTTAATATTGTGGAGCCTCTGTGAGGTTCCTGTTATGGAA
>CM074959.1:6016055-6039978 GCA_037577455.1 Pangasius macronema | reverse complement strand
CTCTAGCTCTGACTCCTGTCTCTTCCTCAGTACCACTGTCTCTAAACCATACAGCATGGCCGGTCTCACCACTGTCTCCTACACCTTCCCCTGTAGTGCATGTGTCTATTTTTCCCCACGTGATTTTCTCATGATTCATTTATTTTCACATGTTCATTTTGTTCAAATGATGATATGTGCTTACCTGAATTCACATATGCAATNCTTCCCCAATAATTGGATAACATTTATCTGTACCAGCAAACATGCAGTAAACAACATTTCGCTTCTCCAAAATCAATGGCTCCAGATGCAGCAGTAATATGTAATCCCTCCAGGGAAGTAAAAAATGCCATGCTGCTCAGGGCACTTCTCGTTTATCTGTCCTGGTTTGTGACAAATGCAGGGTGCAGAGCTGCAAGCAGACTGCATGGCTTAGCACGCTACAGCTCACAGCTTAGCACCTTTCCGCCTCCATATCTCATATCGCATCAGCCGCTATTCATCAGCCATGGCTGCAAGGGCTATAAAACGTAAGCACTTCAATTTACTTAAAGTGTTTGCAGGATATTTTACTGGACTCCTTTCAAGGGCATTCTGAATACTGTGCATGTAGGTGTTCAGGTGAATGTTTGTACATGTGTAATGTAACTGCACACGTGGTTCAGACGTGTACGTGTACGTGTATGTGTATGTTTGCGTGCAGTGTGAAATGTATTTACCTTGGCAATCCAAAAGGGCACTAAATCATCTTCCTCCTGAGATCATCAGCAATCTGTTATGTCAAAATGCACCAATCCTGGCTCTCAAGCTGCCAGCTGTCTATGCAGCCCGAACAGCTATAACTTTCCCCTCTCTGATCACATGCCCTGATGGCTCGCATTGCTCTCAGCAGCATGAGTTATGGTTGTAAAGACTTAGTTAAAGTCTATTAACAGTACAGTCTGGTCTAAATTTAGCACAATGGAACAAAGTCAACTTTCAAATTTACACCACATACTAATATATTACATTATAAAGACTCATCTGTCACATTACTGCATCACAATTATAGGTACAAGTTGCTAGTTATTAGCTTTTTGTTGCAACACTGTGAGCAGACTGACTCTGACTGAAGTGGGATGGTGTTTCCAGGTTTCACAGTTACAAATGCCTAGAATAATTTCTATGACATTTTTTGGATTTTCGCCTGGTGCTTATTGCAGGATTGTGTTATCTTAAAGAATTACTGATGATTTGAGCTTTGCACTCCTTTTAACCTGCCCCTGAGCATATATCTGAAACAGCATACCATTTTCTGTCATTCTTTAGAGTTCATATACTGTTCAGTGTAGTGCTTGCATATGATAAGACAGCAAAAGAAACGATTTAAATGGAATGAGTATCAAGGTATGTCCAGTATGATTACAACATCATAAAAACCCAATTACCACATCGTTTCCTAACTGCCAGTGTTTTTATTGTTCTGCATTTTCTCCAAATCTGATTTTGTGCTTGACCCGTAAAGTTCTTGTGTAACCCTAGCATGCTTGTTAAACCATAGCCACCCACCATCCATGGTACTGTTTATGTGTCCATAAGGTAAATTGAGGAAAGGCTCTAAGAATAGTGGCGCTGACAGATGCGTCTGGCATGTTTGCCTCTGTATTGGATTACAATTAAATGTACTATGACATACAAGTAGGCTGGCTCGTGACATTTTGCCCCTTTCCATAATACTAAATTGGAGTCCAAGCTGGGAAAAAAACCTGTTGAACCTATTCCTGCACTCATAGAAAAACGGTACTAAACTGAACCATTCCTTGTCACTGGGGTGGTACCCTCAAATGTGCACTTTTTTGTATGTTTAGTATGCTTTGCCTAGAAAGGTGCATATGGTGTATGTTTATAGATTTACACTAAAAGGTAATTATGGACTAAACTGGAAGAATGGTCCAGTTTAGTGCTCTTTCTCTGGGACTATGCTGCCATGCAAAATTTGTACGATTAATAACATGCACAAGAGATTTTTGTTACCAAAAGTAATAAGTAAAATACAGCAAACAAGGATTGGATCCCAGTGCATTCTGGGGATGTTTGGTTTCTGGTTCCAGAAATGTTCTGTGAACAGATATTTTAGTTCTTGTTTTGTTTTTCAGGAATGTTTTCTTTACAGAAATATATATATAAAGCATTAATATTTCTTTATTTTAAAAATTATATAACTTTCATTGTGCATGATTGTCCAAATAATGTAATGTTCCCCAAATTGTCCTATTACCTTTAAAATAATTTGAACCTCTCTGGAACCTTGTGATCATTCAGGGAACGTTCCACAAACATTCTGGTAAGCTTTATTTGTTTAATTATTTGAAGCTCTTGGGAACCTTGCACTCGAGATGGCATTAGGGGAACATCCCTATACAAACCTGTTACTATCTATTGTCGTTACTATTTCGAGGTGGTCTGTATTCGTACCATTTGTATGCAAAAAAAATAAAACCTAAAAGTAACCTTATGAACTAAGTGTATGTTCCCGGGATGTAAGTTTATAGTTAGAGAAATACCTATCTGGCAGATTTCCTGTTATGTAACCATGAAAGAATGTTATGGAACTGTTCCTGTAAGGTTAGTTTGTAGGTACCAAAATTACCCCCCATAAAAAAAATAAAAAAATTAAGGTCAAACTTTGGTGAATGTTCATTTTCCATTGCATTATAACCATAAGAGAATGTTGTGTTTTCAGAATGTTTTGGGAAAAGTGATGACTTTAAACAGAACGTTCCCAGAACGTTATGAAATGGTTCCCTGAAAAACAACAAACAAAGGAGAACCAACTGCTACCGTTATTGAAACGTTCTGTGGTTGCAGGGAATCGGAACTTTACGTACGAGTCATACGAGTAGACTCGTGTGAGTTACGAATTTACAGTCGTGAGTCCGAGTCTTGACGTGTCCGGTAAGGATTTGTTTGGGGGAGGGAGGGGGTGGGGTTGGGACTGGGAGCGCATGGATGAACGGGCTCAGGAGCGAGAGCACTGCGGAGGACACAAGCAGCTGCTGGAAGAAGAAAAAAAGAAAAAGGAAATGCAAACGAAACCAGCAAGCAACTTGGACAACATTCCGGGGATATCATGAACACAATGATATGTCTGTGCTGTTTGGAGAAAATGGAGAAGTTTGACATTGCGCTTTGTACGCATATTCATGGAAAGACTTTGCAAATGGATTAACGAATGAAAGAATTAGAAAGCAAGGCAGTTTAAGTCTGCGCAACAAATGAGACCGCACACTCACTGACTCACTGAAAGGTGAAAAGCGAGCCCACTTTGGTATGGAGATACGGGTTTGCCAGAATGGATTCTGATCTTGGTGATGCCGCAACCGTGTGGTATAACGCGTCATTGGGACTGCACAGCGAGGTCCGCTCCCACGCGTCGTCCAACGGCTCCAACTCGAGCTCAGCGCCCGGGCCTGGCAGCGCACACTTTAGCCTCAGTCGGGCGCTGCCTGTGGGCATGGTTCTGGGCGCATTTATAGTGTTCGCCATCGTGGGCAACATCCTGGTTATCCTCTCCGTGGTGTGCAACAGGCACTTGCGCATTCCAACTAACTACTTCATCATCAACCTGGCCATTGCGGATCTGTTGCTTGGTACCACCGTGCTCCCAGTGTCTGCCACGCTGGAGATTCTCAACTACTGGGTCTTTGGGAGGATTTTCTGTGACATCTGGGCTGCCGTAGATGTCCTGTGTTGCACAGCGTCCATCATGAGCTTGTGCGTAATATCCATCGACAGGTACATCGGAGTGCGGTACCCTTTGCAGTACCCGACTATTGTGACAGAGAAAAGAGCGCTCCTGGCCATGTTGGGAGTTTGGGTGCTTGCTCTGATTATATCTATCGGACCCTTGCTTGGGTGGAAAGAGCCGCCTTCTGAGGATGAAACCGTTTGTCCAATAACAGAGGAGCCGTTTTATGCGCTTTTTTCGTCTCTTGGCTCATTCTACATCCCGCTAGCTGTGATTTTGGCCATGTACTGCCGCGTTTACATCGTTGCCAAAAGGACCACTAAGAATTTAGAAGCTGGAGTGATGAAGGAGCGCAATGACTCCAGTGAGCTCACACTCCGAGTGCACTACAAAGGCTCTCACATCCAAGACGACTGCAGCAGCACGGCCAAGGGCCAGATAAGGAGCTCGCTCACTGTCAAATTACTGAAGTTTTCTAGAGAAAAGAAAGCTGCCAAAACTCTTGGCGTTGTAGTAGGAATGTTCATCCTGTGCTGGTTACCGTTTTTCCTCGTACTGCCCATCGGTAGGTGCTTCATACTCCAGCTCCAAACCCCCCCAATCAGCCTGATTTCCTTTACTCTTTGAATTTTTTAATGTCTTTGCACTTTTCCTTGCTCTCAGTGACTCAGTTAACATACTGATCTTGTTATCTTGCTGACATGAGGTATAAAAAAAAATATTTTAAGCCTAGGTCCCCTGGTTCCGCCCTGTCCTGCACAAAAATCACAAGTGTTGTGTGGTCTAAGTTGATTTGTCGATTAATTATCGGTAAAGACTCAACTTCACTTGATGTTTTTACTAAAATATGCATTACACTGGGTACTCTAGCACCACGATTGGGACCCAGTGGTTTAAGCTTTTGGCTTTTCCTTAATTCAGTAAGCATGCTATAATAAATTAGTCTTTCATTACAGGGATCCAGGCAAAATTCAGCACAGTTCAGCGATTTCCTAGCTTAAGTACACCAACTTTACCATTTAGTAACCAGCTTTAGTACACTTTCAGAAATAAATGTACCAAGCTGTCATATTTCTTGTTGCTGGAGAGGTGCCTTTTAATGTCTTATGCCTTCGAAGGTGCATGTGTTGTACTTAGGGGTTGTAATTGCAGTTAGCTTTTAAAGTAAAGATTTAAAGTTACAGCAGTTATCCTTAACTTCCAATCATGTACATTAAGTTATATTTCCAGGTAAAATATACATACAACAAGTAGAAAACATGTCCCCTTGATGGTACCACAGCAACAACAAGGAAAAGTAGGGTTTATTTCTGCGTGTGTAGGTGTGTTACAGCAAATCAGAAACCTCCAGGGCACTCCGAGCCTCCAAGACTGCAGTTGATCACATCTGGTTTCTATTACATGATACCGTACATCATGCTATAGAGTTATTTTCCATATGTTATGTACAGTAAGGCAAAAGTAATACTTTAACAAGATACACACAAAATCCAGTTATACAGCACAGACTATTCATTATATATTTTTTTATTTATAAGTAGTTGTGATAGTCATGCAGTTGACACCTGTAGGAATGAGCTCACAAAAAAACTGGAAGTGGCAAAATAATAAAGACTGAGTGAATTTCCAACTATTTCTACTTCATTCATCTAGAATGCAGCTCAGTAGCCAGTAAAAGTACACTGAACTTACAATAAACAGAACCGGTCTTACCGCTTCCTTTGATCACTACACTTCGTTATAATATTAGGTCTTTCCGGAAAATTTGTGGGAGGTTTTCGGTTCATTTTGATATAATACTGACTTTTGGGTGATTTATTAAAAAAAATAGACTTAAGCAGTATTATGACTGTTGTTTGCAAAATTAGTGGGTTACTCATAGACAGAATAGATAGATGATAAAATATATAAATGTATAAATGGTGGAAAATATACAATTATATATAAATGCAGGGGCGCCAATACATATTTTTCAGTGTTCACCTTCCTGGGCAGTTTTCCTTCCCTACACTTCATCAGTGTCTGATGTTTACTCAGGGCCCTCAGAGTCATCCCCACCCTCGCCTTCTTTATAGCACCCCAGTATATACGTGTCAAAGACGATAAATGTGTGTGTGTGTGTGTGTGTGTGTGTGTGTCTGTGTGTGTGTGTATGAAGGTTATTCATTTTATGTATAAATATTACACCCTTCACCCTTAGTACCCTTACTTCTCTGTTGACTCATACAGGTATGTACCAGAAAAATTAAATATTCAGGGAGAAATTATTAATTAAAATTTATAATTCAAAAAATCCCCATCTGGTCCCCATTGTGAGGTTTGCGGGGTGAAATAATGGTGTGCTGTAGAAAACTCAAATCTTCATAAAACAAAATTTGTTCACTGTCTTAATTTTATTGGCCATAGTACACTCCTAACAAAAAAAAATTACATCAAGCACCTTAAAGGGGTCTTTAGTTTGTATCTATATGTAGAACCCTACAAGTTCAACTTCAGCATTTATTTGAATGATTTAACTGTTCAAATAGTGGACCAAACAGAAGAAATACTGTAGTCATATAATGTATGTTTTTTTTTTGACCGGTATCAAGCCGTTGAGGTCAAAAGATTTGTACTCGAAGCTATCGTCTAGGAGATAACGCCGATATCCAATCACACACATTTATATAAATTATTTAGCTTATGGAAGCTCATCAGACCAGAGTCTATCTACAGTGCTAGAGACATTATGTCAGAAATTAATTAAAAGAGTTATTAGTGAACTGATAACATGGCTTGAACAATGATGAGAAGAATGGAATGGATTAAGACAAACATATGTGTTTATCTTCTGTCTTATTTAGGCATTAACTAATCACTAATGGTTTAACGTTGAAAGGTAACTGTTGCCATGCTATTTGCTTATCTAGAACTTTTGTAAGCAAGGAATTTTTATGAAATTGGACCTTCACACATTTTAGTTGAATACCCCTGCTTTATCCTACTTAGTACTAATTTGTACCGATTAATACTTATTAGTTCTCATCAAGGCCAACTTAATGATGCACTATGCTTTATAAAGGACATCCATATAAATCCATCATCTGTCTGTCTGTCTGCATTGTTTAATCTGCTCAGGATTAATTGGATTGTTGCTGCGTTGGTCAAGTGCAGTCCTGTAGAGCCCTGAATCTTGTTGAGGTCTCATAGAGGAATGTAGAGGAAATGCCAATGTCTTTCGAAGGACTCTCTAATTCCCAGGCTTTCTCCCCTTGTGAGCTGCTAGGAGAGTGCCGAGGTGTGGGAATAACGATGAGGTAGTGTTCCCACCACATATACGCCCAAACAGGTCAGGAATGAAGCATCTGCTTTAATTTTTATGACTGAAATGCTCCGCTCTCGTGTAGCTGGCCACCTCGCACTACGGGTCAGCTGTGTTTGTCCTGCAGGGACGATTTTGGAAGAAAAATTTTCCATGTGTGTGACCTTCCCTCTCTGTGCCCTTTGTCTTCATATGCCATGCTAATGTAATTTAGATGAAGTCTGAACATGAATACTTATTGTAGAGAAAATACACAAGGGGGCAATAAAACACTGTAATTCAGGTCTGTTTTAGGTTCTGCGTGTAAGTTATTGCCCTGGTAGCTACTGTCGGATCTCTGATAAACACTGTTTACAAAGTGTGTCCTCCATAGTGCCCTGCCTTGTGCAGTAAATGAGCAGCATTACCCTTAAATATAGTATATAGTAATACTGATAGGGCAACACATTCCATTTACGTCAATGAACTATTATTGTTAGGGTTTTGTAACACACCACACCCTTTTAGAAGTGAACCAGTTTAAACGAAATTTTCTACAATATATAAACTACAGGTTGTCCTGAATGAATTATGTTTCTCTTTTGCACCTATCCCTAGTAGAAGTAAAGTTCTAGCATTTTAAAATTTTGTTACACCCAAAAGTGAAAATGGAGAAATTTTCATTTAAAGATTTAATTCCAGTTCCACCCTCTAACTCACCATTTATAACCAAATCTGCTTATGGAAAAGCAACATTACTGCCAAATTTGAAAGAATAAAATTTTTAAAATTGTATGAGTTACTGGTGAAGTAATCCTTTTTACCATGTTGGCGGTCTGACCAAGCTGGACTCGCCTTCCGATCGGTAACTCAAACAACCACTCTTTATAACTGTGGTAAGCAGAAAAGCACACATAGAACACACAACATGCCAACCCTTGAGGTGGATGGGCAACAACAGCAGAAGATCACACCAGGTTCCTCTCCTGTCAGCCAAGAACAAGAATCTTTGATCAAGAACAAGAAAATGGTCTTTTTCCATTCTTAAACATGTCCAATGGTTCGATGTGTTGTGCATTCTGAGATCCTTTTCTTCTCACCATGGTTGTAAAGAGTGGTTATTTGAGTTACTGTAGCATTCCTGTCAACTCGAACCTGTTTGGCCATGCTCCTCTGACCTCTCTCATCAACTTCTGTAAAGACTAGCGTCTTAGCGTCTACTACGCGTCAAAGACTTTATGAATTTGGTCGGGTACACCGTGGTTGTTCCATGCCATGGTCAAAGTCACTGAGATCACATTTTTTACCATTCTGTTTTACCATTTTTTTCTTAGCATCAACTGAAGCTCCTGACCTGTGTCTGCATGATGTTATGCATTGTGTTACTGTTATCGCTCCTTGTTCTGAAGCATGCTACTACACACCTTCCTGATGCTAGAGACAAGTACGATTGTAACAACTCCTTTATTAGCGACTAATTAAGTTACTCAAAACAAGACTACCGACAATTTTCTGGTCATTTTAAAACATTTTAAAACTTTTAACCTCTGTTGTCTGTACAGAGTTTGTAAGCACTCTTCTCTGTTGACAACACAGAAGCATCGGTGGCATTTTGATAGCTGATTACTGATTATCTGAATATTAATGTTTTCTTGAAGTAGCGATGTGTCAATTTTGTTCAAAACCTCATTTTTCGGTATTTTTGGCAGACGCCACACCACTAAGTTTGAATATTAACTTCAGTATCACCTCTTTTAACAAAATTCTAACATATTTTATAAAAATTTTAAAAAGAAATTGAAAATACATGTATATTTCCAAATACTGTATGCTGTAACTTGACAACTGACAAGACCTGTGCTGCATGGTGACGTGTAATTCCTCTATGGTATTCTTGGTGGAATTTAATTACTTCGCTAATAGTGTTTTGGATGTGAAAGGTCTCTGTCTCTGTAGCAAAGTATTAAGAGTAAGTTAGTGAATGATAAGGCTTGATTTAATTGAATAATGCCCTTGAGTTAATGGGAGTATTTGCCGCCCCAGATGTGAGCTTTATTGATGTGTTCTAAGAAAGCTACTTATAATTCAGCTTTGTCGATTAGGTAAGAAACCCCCCGAGCTCTGTAATCTGTCTGAGCAATTAAAGTGCTTACTTGTCATTTGGATAGCATTGTTTTAGGAAAGAGAAATGTGACAGAAATGTTTTATCACACAAATGAACACATATGGCAGGTGAATCTGTCAAGTGGAAAGGCTCCTGTTTGTCGTGTCAGTTATTTTTTGTATTATTTATGTCATACTAAAAAGAGAGTATGAAAATGCCAGAACACAGCTAGGATGAAGGCCATAAAAGGATACAGGATGCACAACATCTCAAAAAGAATTCCTGTGGGATAAGTGAGATAGTGAATGGAAGATTTGAGAGGCAATAGGGAGACGTTTGGATATGCCCAGTGGATTTTCATGATCTTTTTAAATCCGAATATCTGAAAAATTGGTATGTAGACCAAAAATCTGAAAGTGTTCTCACTTTCTGCTGTAGTTCATACAAATAGCTTTTAAAAGAGTGTACTGACATGTTTTTTATTCATTTTAAAGACTGTAATAATAGAACAAGAAAAGGTGTTAAAATGAAGGAAACTCTGTTTGACAAAACAAAGTTTAAGTTAAAAGATTACCAAACAATCTATATACATACTCACTGGCCACTTCATTAGAAACAATAGTACAATGGACAAACTGGTTCGAGCTAATAGGAAGGCTATGGTAACTCAAATAACTGGTGAGCAGAAAAGCACACAGGCTACAGTAGGCACAGGCTCACCGAAACTGGACATTTGAAGGTTTCCTGGTCTTTTTCCGTTATTCAGCTTTCCAGTCATCCAAAGATCTGACATGGTTTGCATCCTGAAATCTTTTTCTGTTCACCATGGTTGTAAAGAGTGGTTATTTGAGTTACTGTAGCCTTCCTGTCAGCTCGAACCTGTTTGGCCATTCTCCTCTGACCTCTCACATCAACAAGACATTTCCAATGACATGGTCACAGTCACTGAGATCACATTTTCCCCATTCTGATGTTTTATATGAACATTATATGAACATTAACTGAATCTCACGACCTGTGATTCTGCATGATGTTATGCTTTGCGTTGCTGCCACATGGTTGGCTGATTGAATATTTGCATGCATAAACATGTGTACAAATGTTCCTAATAAAGTGGTTAGTGAATGTATATGTTGAATGCACTGCAGATCCAACTCCACAAACCCCACCTTACTGCAGTAAAATTGTGGTTATTGCTCCTTGTTTTGAAGCATGCTACTACACACATCATATTCAGTGGCTGTTGATTAATGGAGATGGAGATTTTGTCTTTTTCAAATTTAAGTGATACAGATTTGTGCTTGATTTTCATGGCAGTGCTATAATCTGCAAAATGTGCATGATATGTGATAATTTGTTCAGTTTTGTCAAACCCCTCATATTACCCATAAACATTACCCATCTGCTTTTGAAGCTTTCATTAGCTGAACCATGCCATCTGTTGGTACAACAGAAAATTGATCAAGGTGTTAAAGGGCTGTGGTCTAGTTTACTGAATAAACTTGTATTTTTAGGTTCCTTCAATACCAACCTGCGTCCTCCAGAGACATTTTTCAAGGTGATCTTCTGGCTCGGCTACTTCAACAGCTGCCTGAACCCCATCATCTACCCATGCACCAGCCGTGAGTTTAAACAGGGATTTATCCGCATCCTGCGCTGTCAGTGCCAGCAGAGGAAGGGCTGGAGACCCTACAACTACCGATCCCACATGGGTCCCTCCAACCAGAGCTACATGGACAACAGCTCAGTCTGCATGAATGGCAGTCACGCTTCTCCCAGCCCTCAGTTCTTCAGCAGAGGCAGTGGCTCACATACAGCATCGGGTCTCTTACCAGGCTGGAGTTCCTCCTCCACCTCTCTGTCTAGCAGTTCCTTCCCTAGGAAGTTCATTACCAACCCTGGACCAGTGTGTGAGAATTCAGACAAATCCAGCAGGATGACTCTTCTTATTCCTGATGGAGCTCCAGCAAAAGAGATCCAGTACACCAATGGGCAGATTGTGAAAGAAGAAGTCGAACCAGAGATAAATTCTAGACTCACACCTGAAATTATACAGTAGTTGGTTACATGATGTCTACCTTTCAAACTAGTGCTCCCTCTTTGTTTCTTCTTTTTGTTTTTATTGTGTACATTTGACATTCTTGTTGTAATTGAATAATTTTATATTCTGCATGTCTGCATTGTGGACAAAGTTATGACACATGCAGTGGCTACTGATGTTCAAACTCTGTGGAATTAAGAGTGAATATTTGTGCATTTTACTTAACTTGGACTTTACCACATACATTCTGTGCATACTTGTACATTTTTAATAATAATAATAATAATAATAATAATAATAATAATAATAATAATAGCCTTTATTTGTATGGAATATTTTTTTAGTTCAAAATCTGAAAGTGTTGTACATATTAAAGATAAGCATGATGTAAATCAGTCTGGTTTCCAGAAGCATTGTAGTAAGAATGTACTCGTCAAAATGTTCTGATATCAACATTGTCATGCTACTGACAGATGTCAAGAAATGACAGCAATCTGGAAGTATTTCATCAATAATGCTGGCAATCAATGCAAAGCAGACTGCAAACTGTGTTCTGTGAAAATGTCAAGAGGAAGGTACTACAGCATTTTTCTCTAATACAAGTTACCTGTTTAAACATCTTAAACATAAATCTCAAAAACGAAGAGTTCATTGCTAGCAGCACACTCGTCATGCTTGTTAGGCGAGAGAAAATGTCTACATACAATGCTAAGTGAGTGAAAAGAATGTTACCCAGAATGTTGTTCTTGACGATCAGTCACGATCGGTCCTAGACCACGAGGGATTCGGATACTATGAAGAGAATGAAACATATTTTACTTACAGCTGTACAGAAGCACTTTTCCTAAGTTAAACAAAGCTAGATCTTCTCCATTGCAACCTTTTCTCGATCCAAGGTAACTTGTGAAGCTAGCTAATACATTTCATTTAAAATCAACTAACGTTAGAAAGAGTGAGCCTAGTGCTTGAACATGCGAATATGGTCCCTATTAAAAACCAGGTAAAACATAAACAGAGATAAATATCATGTGCAGTGACACCCCTGATTGATTAATACTAAGTAGGTTACTTATTTTAGTATCATTATTGGTATTGTCCGGCACACACACACACACACACACACACACACACAAAACTTACATGTACTTGTTCTGGGTAAAAATGGCATTGATGCGTCCTAGCTATTGACAATGATATTTTTATGGACAGGCTTAAAAACATTAGACAGACAAATTAACAACCTTTTACTGAGATTAATAGAGATTCTTCAGAGCCTAATAAATGCAGTATGGTGTCTCACATGGTTTTGTTTTAGGCCCACTATTGTTCTCATTTGGACAGGTACTTTGCAAATATTATGTTGGCTTTCACTTCACTTTGTATATATTGACCCTATTTATAACAAGCTGTGTTTGTCACTGTTATTGTAGTTGTATTGTATTAAATAGATTCATTGTTTTATTGAATCTGCTGGTATGTTGTTTTACCTTCTTTGTAAAAGTGACTATGAATTTGGGAACATTATGTGGTATGTAACTGGGTTTCACATTCTGGAGTGTGTGTGTGTGTGTGTGTGTGTGTGTGTGTGTGTGTGTGTGTGTGTTTAACATATTTTTTAACATTTTATCTGTAGTGCCTATCTGTAAGTCTTAACCCCTTTATTCTTTACTTAAATCAGCATCTGAATTAAATAGTCATGATGAGATTATAATCTTACTAGTGCATTTTTGCCTTTAAGTGGCTACATGTCAGATTAACTTATTCTGATTTTTTCCAGCCTCTTGCTTCTCTTGTTGATAGACAATAAGTTCAATTGTCACATCTAGAATCAAATTTGGACCTTTTATTAGCTCAAATGTGCATGAGCCAATGATGTAATTACACAGCAGGAGAAGAAACAAATGAGCAGCTGACTATCTGATATACACCAATTTCAGCATTTTCAGGATTATGTGATTTCCACCCAGTCACAAATACCCTGTCTGCACCACAGAAAATAGTGTCAATTTACTTGCACTCTGTGTAGACATGGATCTAGATATAATTTTCTATTTTTTATTGGCATATACACAATATTTTAAAAGGCTGACTAACCTTGAATGAACTCAGTGCAGTATTTCCTGTACACTGCTACACAAATCAGCTAATGTATCTAACATTTTCTCAGTATTGAAAACGTGTTGAACATTTCTTTTTTATTTTTGGCATGTACAAAAGGTGACACTGCATTTCCAGAGAGCACAATGAGAGAGAAATTCTATCTATTTGTTGGACTTCGACCTTTAATAACAGCTTCGATTATGGATGTTACACAGGATTTGAATAGCTTACTGCTGCGCCTGAGCCACTCATACGAGCACCACACCCGCTACCATGTCAATGTCACTGCTGTGCTGAAAATGGTCTACCACCCACATGATTTCTAATCAGTCATGGTCCTATGGAGGCCCATTTTTTATTGATGGAAGAGTAAGGAGGGGGGGAAATCAATTGTCCTTAGCAATAGCTGGGCCTCAAGTAATTGTTCACTGACAAGGTGACCTATATGGTAGATGTATGTGATTAAATGGCCAGTAAGCAGAGATACAAGGTAGGTATACATAATAAAAACATATATCACACTTGTCGTCTTGTACTGGTGCTTTCATTTTCACTTACCTATCGACTTGCTGTATTCAAACTTACATTGAAGGAAATATTTACTTTCAATATACAAGGCTGTAGTGACTGTGACTATAATAGTGATGCACAGCATAACATCCAGAGTTTACTTACAGTAGATGCAAAGCAAACCCAGCAAATACCGAATAGACTCCTAACGTTATCATTTGGCTCCACTTTGGTTATTCTGGGAACAATCTCAGAACATTCTCCTTTGGCTAACAGTACTGTTCCTAAAACATTCCTGGAACTTTAAAACACAACATTCGCTTTAGCTGACAGAGTTATTTGAATATGAATTTCATGTATTTTAATTATATACATGTTACATTAAAAACCTTTTTTCTGTGGTGTATTTAATATATATAAGATTTGCCTTTAAAAACATAAAATAAACAAATAAAAATAAACACAATAAAACACAATAAAACACAAATAAATAAATAAAAATCAGAAATAATATAAAATTATATAAAGGTCAAAGGTGAAGCATCCAGAATTCCCAATTTACGCTTTGTAACTACAAGGAATGTTCCAGCAACATTGTTTTATACTCTTATAACAGGAGGTTTGCCAAATAGCTATTATTTTCACAACTTTAAAAAAAAATTATGATCTGGGAACATTCCCACAGCATTCTCTTCTGGGACGTTTCTGAAGTTCACCAACGTTAGCTTTTATGTTCTTTCTCTTTTTGTATACAAAGATATACCTTTAGATATTTACAAAGAAATAACATAGATAATAACATTTTTATATATGGATGGTTCAGTGAATGTTTCCCTAATGTTAGAGGAATCTTCTCCAAACCCTTCCAGGTTAGCGCAAGGTTCCTGAGTGATTCAAATAGTTTAAAGCTTATCGGAATTTTAGGGGAATGTTCTCCAAACAATTGCAGGTTACTGCAAAGCTCTCAAGGCATTCAAATTATTTAATGTAATTCTATAGGGGAACATAATGCACAATGAACCATAGTGCACAAGGAAACACAAATGCTGTATTTCTGTAAAGAAACCTTCCCTTAGTACCAACCGTTAACTAAAAAAGATCTGTTCTCAGGTTTCAGGAAAGAAAACAAAAGTTCCCAGGACATTCTGGGCACCAATATGTGTTAGCTGGAAACCAATTAAAACCTACTGAAAATGTGAATATACTAGACATGAATCCTGCTTTATGAGATGTACATTTATCATTCATCATTCATGCTTTCTACTTATAGCCCTTATAGAGGCAGGGATGTTCCAGATGGCACAGAGACAAGCCAAGCAAATCCATAAAGCAGAAAACAGTGGACATCAGCACAACTACTCGTGCCACTCTTGCAGCTTGTAAATAAATTAAGGCCCTCTGAGAGATCCAAAGAAGCAGAGAAAGGCTTCCAGTATCCTGCAGTTCATCACTAGATCGCTTAGTTTTTAATGAGATTACAGCATCTGGTCTATGGAAAGTGTAAAGCTTGCATGTACTAGTAATGCTCAATTTAAGATAGGAGCCAGGAGATGTCATCCTCAGAGTTTAAAATCGCTGCTGAAAACCCTGCTGAAAACCCCAGTTTAGTCTGATCAGCTACTAGCTGCCAAAATACAGGCTGAGCTGGTCATGCTTGGAGGATATCTTTGCCAGCTGGTTAGTGCTGGTAGAAAATACTTCTTAAAAAATATTGCTATTAATGCAAATAGACAAGTTATTTTTAAGAAAATAACACAACAGTCAGTTAAACGTTTATTTACCATTTGATCAGTTTATAAAGTAATAAGGAGTCTGGAAAGAAAAACCTTACCAGCTGACAAAAATGGTCTACCAGTTTGATCTGCTGTGCCTGTGTTTTTGCAGCTGGTCAGCATGGAAATGTCAAAGGATTGTATTTATGTTAGTATGTACGAGTTCATGTAGTTCATGTAGGATTTTTTTTTGTTTGTTTGTTTGTTTGGCCTGACAGGGTAGGATTTATCTTCTTTCCTAGTGAAATTGCTTTAGAATCTTCTTTCCAGGACCTTCTTCTGTGCAGTGATGTGTGAAGAAAAGCTAAGCTAATCACACTTTTTTCCTGAGGTAAAAATAGGTTTATCACTATAATACAATATACAGTGTGTTTTGTATTCTGTGTTTTGTATTTGTAAATCCATGCTAGCTATGCTAATCAGGCTTTTTTTCCTGATCTAAAAAGAGGTTTATGGCTACAATACAATATATAATGCTTTTTTATTTTGACATTTGTAAAATCATGCTAGCTAAGCTAATCAGCCTTTTTTTCCCCTGAGGTAACAGTTAAAAAAGATTATGGCTACAATACAATATATATCTACAATGTGTTTTGTATTCTGATATAAAATCATGCTAGCTAAGCTATTCAAGTTTTTTGTCCTGAGGTTAAAAAAAAAGAAAAAAAAAAAGAAAGAAAAAAAATAAATTCTCAAAACCTTCAGGATTATCAATCATATTCATAGCCGCTTTTAGCATTAAACCCTCCTAGTATTATGGTTACTTTCTAACTAATTCACAGACAATGGAAATACAGCTAATCTTTTAGGCAAAACTTGAGCATTATGTACACCTCTAGATTGTATCTAACCTCACTGTCCATTTTAGTATAGTGTGAATCTGTCATATATGTTGTTTATCAGTAATTACCCTCCACTCTATCTGTCAATGAAACGGGACCACCGCTGTCCTGATATTATCTGCGTGGTGAATTATTAGTATCTGTGGCACTGATATGAGTGTATCAAGTAGACTAGCTTTGCTGGGATTTTAAAAACTGATCAGTGTCAGTGAGGTAGGCCAGAAAGAACAACGACAATAACAACATTCTGTGCTAAGGTCCACCACCCAAATAATATCTTGTCAGTAGTATCCTTATGGTGGTCCCTCTTCACCAATGGAGGGGGGTGATCGTGGATTGACACATTCAACAGATGGACTATAACCATTAGGATGGGTGTATATCTCAGTGGTTGAGCATTTGACTGCAGATCAAGAGGTCTCTGGTTTAAATCCTAGTGCCCCCCTGGCAGTCCTTTACCATATGGTTAAGCAGAAGAGATTTTAAGTCCCAGCACTGCTGACCTGCTGCTGTTTAGCCCTCTAATAGGGTTTTACCTCAGTGTTATTCTTAGATCCTGACCTATTTAACTAGTCTGAGGATGGTAGGAGACTACAAATGCACTTTTGAAAATGTAACTGTAGCCTTTCATTCAGCTTACTCAAGGGTATCGTACCACCATAAGGGAAAACTGACTACCCAGAGCCACTAGGCGGAGGAGGCCTTTAAGGGGCCTTTAACTGGAACTGCAGTTTGACAATACAAAAGATGCACTTTCGATGTTGCAGGGAATCCATACACAGACTACAAACCCCAATCACCCACTTTAACAGCTGCTAGTACGTTACTCCCAGACAAACTGAAAGCTTTTTATGCTTGCTTTGAGCTTGCTAACAAAGACCCCCCACTACTAGCGCCCACAGCATCACACAGCTCAGTGTTTAACACGATCATTCCAACCAAACTGATACACATGCTACTGGATTTAGGACTCTGTCCCACCCTGTGCAAATGGATGTACGTGCGGATAGGCATGAACACCTCCTCCTCTCTGACTCCCTCCTCTCTGTCTCTCAGCATTGGCACCCCGCAGGGCAGTACTCCCTTGTTGTACTCCCTGTTCACACACAACTGTTGGCTAGATACAGCTCAAATAACATCATAAAGTAGAGGAGCTGATTACAAACAACAATGAGGCAGCCTACAGGGAGGAGGTGAGATTTACTGTAGTCAATGATCAGATCCTTGACTGAAGCCAGTGACTACAGGAAAAAAAGAGGCAATATGGAGAGGGTCAACACCTTTAAATTTCTTGGGGTCACTCTCAGCTCTACTCTCAATTGGATGGAACACACAACAGCTGCCATTAAAAAGGTCCACCAGCGCCTACACTTTCTGAGGTGTCTAAGGAAAGCCAGTTTTCCAATTTCTAGAATCCGTCAGCTTGCTGTAGAATCCGTCCTCATCAGCGGCATCACATCCTCAGCACAGGATAAGAAAACTTATCCTAACTTACCCTTGCTGAGGGTGCCAAGGCAAGGCGTATCATGAAAGACTCTAGACATCCTGCACATTCACGTTTCTCCTTTCTGCCCTCAGGCAAAAGACTCATCAGCACACACACCTCGAGACTCAGGGACAGTTTCTACACCAATGCCATAAGACTTTTCAACTGTCTCTCATATAACACAAATAGGACCCGATGACACTTCACTGACAATGCCAGTGGTCACTTTCGCAATCATTCCTGCTATAGTTATATTTTTATTTCTGTATTTACATATTTGGTAGTTTTGCTGCTTCAGAGCTCCAGGGTCCCTGGGTCCACCCTGAACCTGGGTTACTGTGATATTTAAAGAAAACATTTTGTATTAGTGTACACAAGTGTGTATGTACTTATAATGACCATTTAAAAGCATCCTCCCTCTTCAAAAATGATATCTTTCAGTTACACCTATACTACTACACTCGGACTACATATCCCATAATCCTCTTGAAAATGACGCGTCAGAATACCCGAGGAAGCGTCGTGTTGTTTCTAGAAGGGAGCTGGGAGCCGTGCGGAGCTTCTGTTAGGTATGTAATAATATTTTGTTTGCTTAGTGTATATATGTTCAAGAAGTTTCATATATTACTGTTAACTGTGCATAATTTTAAGAGTCGTCTTTTAGCAGTAACAAGTGAAACATGCCAGCTAACGCTAGCAGAAACACAATGCTAAGCTAACAAGGTGGCTATGTGTCTATGACATGTAACTTTTAGCTGCATTTTAGTGTTTATTAAACTCCTTTACTTCAAGTTTAGTTTATACTTAACATTATATGTTTATGTAGTTGCATGTCCAGATTTCCTGCTGTTTCAAGGACGACACACCAACACGTATATGTACGACACACCAACACGTATATGTATCTACACTCACTGGTCATTTTATTTTATATATACACTATAAGGCCCAGAGTATGTAGACACCTGACATCCCATTACAAAACCATGGGCATTAATGTAGACAGCTATAACAACCTCCAGTCTTCAGGGAAGGCTGTGTATGAGATTTTGGAGTGCTTCTGTGGGATTTTGTGCCCAATCAGGCAAAAAAAAAAAAGCATTAGTAAGGTCAGGCACTGATGTTGGATGAGAAGGCCTGGCTCGCAGTAGATGTTCCAGTTCATCACCAAGGTGTTCAGTTGGGTTGAGGTTAGGGCTTTGTGCGGGGCATAGAAGCTCCTCCAGACCAAACTCATCAAACCGTGTCTTTATGGACCTCGCTTTGGTCACAGTGGCACAGTCAGACTGGAACAGGAAAGAGCCTTGGCCAAACTGTTGCCACAAAGTTGGAAGCATACACTTGTCTAAAATGGCTTTACACCACTCCTGCCTAAGCTTGGCATTGCGTATAGCGATCTCAGGCTTGTGTGCAGCAGCTCAGGCATGGAAACCCATCTCATGAAGCTCCTGACGCACAGTTTTTGTGCTGATGTTGCATTCAGAGGCAGTTTGGAACGCAGTAGTGAGTAATGCAACAGAGAATAGGCGATTTCGACGCGCTACAAACTTCAGACTTGGCGACCTTGCTCTTTGATTTTACATGATCTACCAATTCATGGCTGAGCTACTGTTGCTCCTATATACTTCCATTTCACATTAAAAGCACTTAGAGTTACACACACACACATTAGTTGCATTTCTGGTACTTACTGAGACTTTTCTTTTTTTGCTATTTGCTGTGCACAGTTGTTTCTTGTTTCTTGTTGTTTATGCAAAAAAATATGGATTATGCAAATGTCAGGATTTTCTGAAGGTGCCACTTTGGCAGTTATGGACCACATGGGGTTTGATATCAAGTATTGGGAAGGTTTTTGCTTGTCAGGTGTTGCATGGAGAAACGGATGCAATTACATGTGTATAACATCTGTGTGGAGTTAGAATTGTTCCATTAGGAATTTGAATTGCAAAATATGAACTTGAAAAATATTATTTTGAATTTGTATCATAGTATCTGAAACTGACTTTTAACTGAAATGAAATTTCATTGTTTCCAAAAGAGCAGTATAAAATTTGAAACTGAGACGCATTAAAGGTGACATGGTCAAAATGTATCCAACCTCATGATCTGCAGAATATTATCCATATTAATATTAATTTGACTTTCCACAAGTGATTGACAATACTAATAGTTTTGATATCTATGCTGACTGACTTTATATTCTTTTAAAATTTGACCAGGGAGAATTGAGCATATCAATGGAGGGTGAGTCTGAGACATTGGCTGCCATGGCAGATTCTTTGAAGGTCTCGGACACAGGAGGACGTCCAGATGGCCAGAGCACTAGAAGTCAGGAAGAGGACTGTTTTTATGACTGTGAGGAGACCTTTCCTGCAGAGAGAACATCACATGCCATAAATAAAACAGAGATGACACACAGTGAAGGAACAGTGAATGAATTACAGACAGATTCCATTAGAAATCCTGACACAGGTGAGGAATCTGCACAGGCTTCTAATCTGTTTGAAGGAAATGCTGCTACAAGGGGACATGAGCCACCAGAGAAAGATACAGTGCTGGGAGAAGGAGCGTATGAAAGGATTGGAGAGGGAGATGAAAGGAGGACAGACACGGACTCAGAATTCAAGGAAGAGGCAACAAAGCTTAGTGAGTATGATGACGAGTATTTACGAGAAGCAGAGAAAGACCTGACAGAGGAAGAGAAAGAGGTGAGCATCATATCCTTTACTTTGAATGCATTTATATTGACATTAATAAACTCTTCATTATTGGAGTGGCCATGACATCTTAAACTGGCTCAGAGCTGCTGTTGGGTTTTAATAATCCCCTCTGGGCATCTGGAGTTTAGCCAAAAATGAGGTTATTCAGTGCTCATAGATGCACAAGCACAGGAGTAGAAAAGGAAACGATATAAGACATGGAGTATTATAAGGTAGAGGAAAACCGCTTGTGTCCATATTTAAATCAAAACAGCATGAACAATAAGTGTGATTTTATAAAGAAATTAAAAACCTTTAAATTTGCCTGTAATGCGAAGTGACAACAGCTGCCAGTAATCTCAAGGCTGTTGTTCTTTCAATGACCTGACAAGAAACGTGTAACTTTTTAAAATATTAAAAGTATATTCAAAGATTAAACATTATCTCAGTGACTTTGACAATGATATGGTTATTGGTGCCAGATGGACTGGATTGAGTATTTAAGAAACTGCTGATCTCCTGGGTTTTTCAAGCACAATAGTGTCTAGAGTTTACACAGAGTGCTGCAAAAAACATCCAGCGAGTTCTGTGGCCATAAACACGTTCCTGATGAGAGAGGTCAGAGGAGATTGGCCAAACCGTTGAAAGAAAAGCAACTCAAAATGCACAGAAACTGGGCAAATTGGAAAACGACCAGACGATGCATTTCCAATCTTCAACTGACCAGTTGTGGTGAGCCTGTGCCCACTGTAGCCTCACATTCCTGTTCATGACTGACAGGACTGGCGCACAGTGTGGGCTTAGATCTGCAGTTGTAGCCCATTCACCTCAAGGTTTGATATTTTGTCCTTTCTGAGATGCTTTTCTGGTCTCCGCGGTTGTATAGAGTGATTATCTGAGTTACCGTAGCCTTTCTGTTAGCACGAAGAAGTTTGGCCATTCTCCTCTGGCTGGAATTCAGTGAAATTCAGATTAAAATCTTTTTCACAGCATGCACCAAGAGTCTTTGCCAAAATATTTCCAAAATCTCAATGTTTTTATTTTGGAATACTTGAGTGTACTAATTATTGTAAATGTCACCCATAATTTTTTGTTCTTGTTTGCTGTTCTTTTTATAGAGCAGAAAAGTAGAGAGTATGGCACTGAAAGAAAAGGGCAATGCACAGTTCAAGAACCGGGGTGAGAATAGATTCGGTTGTAAAATTCTCACCACATTTCGCAGCAACACAAGTCATTTTTCGTCTATGTACACTTAAAACATAATTTCTGAACAGTCCAATAGTAAAACGAAAATAGTCTCTATGGACTACACAAACGCACATTGTACACACACACACACACGTGTTACACACACACACACACACGTTACACACACATACACAGACACACACATGTTTTACACACACACACACACACTCACACACACACACGTGTTACACACACACGTTACACACACACATACAAAGACATACACACTCACACACACACTCACACACATGCACACTCACACACACACACACACACACACACACTCACTCACACACACACACGTGTTACACACACACACACACATTACACACACATACACAGACACACACATGTTTTACACACACACACACACACTCACACACACACGTGTTACACACACACGTTACACACACACATACAAAGACATACACATGTTACACACAAACACTCGCACAAACGCGTTACATACACACATGTTACACACACACACACACACACACACAAACACACACGTTACACACACACACTCACACACACAAATACACACACACACTTATACACACACACACACATACACAGACACACACGTTTTACACACACATATACACAAACACACGTTACACACACAAACACACACGTTAAACACACACACACACACACACACACTCACACTCTTTAGCATTAGTTTTTATCTGTCTATAAAATAAAATAAACCGTGTTTAGAAACGTTGTGATTTTAAACTCACTAACAGACTTTTCGTTATTTTTATTGTTTATTTTTAAACGAGGTCTAATTTCAGCACTTTGTGTTATTTTTCTTTTATTTTTTTTTGTAGCTATTTTCAGCACTTTAGCTTTTTCACTCTGTTCAGCGTTTCAGCAAATTTAACAAATACACGTTTAGACTTTACGTTCAGCTCCTCGAGCCGCGCGTGTTTCAGCTCTTTACATGTTTTATGCTTTTTTCTGCTCATGCGTTCACTTTTCATGTTTGTTAGCAAACTGTTTATTTAACTATTTAATATTTAATTATGTCTCAGATCATTTTCTGATTGGATAAGTTTTTGATTCTATTGTTTTGTATTAGCATATGAGTTAGCATTAGCGTGCTGCATGGTGAATACACACCATCTAAACATGAAATAACCACCATGAGGAGGTTTAACTAGAACAGCGCGCACGTGTGTGTGTGTGTGTGTGTGTGTGTGTGTGAATTGTAAATATTGAAAAGTAAAACATTTACACATGAACACAATGTAGAAAACGTGTGACTCGGATCGATCGTCTCTCGCGCCGTCTGTGTTCACGCGTTAATCATAAACTACTCAATAAAATATTTTTAAAAATCCACCGAAATGTCGAAAGCTATTAAAGAGAGTTGAACTGTTGCCATGGAGCAACGTTTAGCAAACAGACGCATCGATTTACGTCCACAAGCGACGGGATAAAGTCCAAAAGAACCAAACGCGTGCACAGTGTGCTCGGGTCAGCCGTCTGTCTTTAGCTTCACGCCTGAGCTACGGCGCTAATCTAGCTAGCAGACACGAGAAGCTAATATCCGCCAGATTAGCATTAAACAACCTGCGTCCTGTGACGAGTCCTGGTGGTCTGTAATGGCCGTGTGATGGAATGTGCTGCTCCTCACGGTCTGATTTTAATCCGATTTTATCTGTTTATTATTTAATTCCGAATCAATAAAATGATTAAAATCAAAAACTTTTTTTGTTAAATTTATTCTTAATTCTTTATTTCATTTACATCTCATTTCTTCAGCTATTTAAAACATTTTATAACACACACAGTCTCATGATTAAAACAAAATAAATTAAATTGTATATACATTTTAAATATTATTCAGCAATTGTTTTATTAAATATAAAAAATTTTAACTGTGAAAGATTTTTTTTATTCTTGAGATGACACTAATAGCATTGGAACATTCATTAAAAAAAAAGAAAAAAAAAACATGAAAAAAAATTTAATTATTTTTACTTTTAAATATTTTTGCGAAAATAGATGAATAAATATATATTATAAAATATTAAATACATTTTTAAAAAATAAGTGAACTTAAAAAAATAGTTGAAAAAAATGTTTAAAGTTTTGTAAATTTTTCTGCCTATTTTAATTTT
>CM074959.1:6002190-6015955 GCA_037577455.1 Pangasius macronema | reverse complement strand
TGTTTGTGTAAAGCTGCTTTGAGACAATGACCTTTGTAAAAAAGCGCTATACAAATAAAAATGAATTGAATTGAATAGTAAGGATTCAATTAACCAAACGCCCTGTAAATTATATAAAGGTAAATTCTAATTTTGTTCTGTATTTGCTGATATTCCCAGAGTATGTAGAGGCTCAGAAATCGTACACTGATGCACTGGCAGTCTGTCCTGTGTGTTACAGCAAGGAGAGGTCCATCCTCTTCTCTAACCGAGCAGCAGCACGCATGCACCTGGTACACTTTTACACATCCTACCAGCTTTTTCTTCCATATTAAACTTGTGAATGTGTGAAGCTGATGAAAGCCAGTGAAATCTTATTTACCCTTAAGTCAGTATTACTCTCAAATGAACACTTCTAGCCTGGAATGATGATATAAATGGGCTTTTGATAATGTTTTAAAGTCTCATAAAAAAAGGAGAACTGTGATTAGAGTGAATTAAGAGTTTAATTTAATTAAATATGTACATGATCTCTTTATTGTCAATTTGTGCTTTCTCCATTAGGAAGAGAAAACAGATGCCATCAGTGACTGCACTAAAGGTATAATCTTTTTTCCCCTCTCTCTCAAAATGTGTTTTGGACAATATGATGATCTAAGATATACAGTATAATATATATAAATTATATTGTGGTAAATTGTACACTTTTTTTTTGTATACTACAAACTGTACAAATTCAAAGCAGCTTATTAGATAGTTAAAATTTTATACTAGATGTCAGAAGATTTTTTTTTTCTTTTTTTTTTGGTTTTGTTGATTCAAATGTTGAATCCACCTCCATAACTGTTAGAGATCTAATCTTACCCAAAGCACATTGCAATAATTTACTTTGGTAGACATTACGTAAAATCACTGTGTTTTACAGTTTTATCAAATGCAACATGACTATTAAGCTGGCAGTTTGTTAGCATACTCGTATATTGTGATATATATATTGTATATTGTAGAAATTTCTTCATGCATCATTTGATTTTTGTCGTATCGTCCACCCCTAATTCTGATCTTCTCTGACATCTTCCTCTGCGCAATCTTGTTTCTGCAAACAACTGTGAAGAGCCTCTCAGATTGCAATGTTCAAGATTCGGAAACTTGTTTCCAGAAAAGAGCACAAAAGAATCAGACTCTCCCTGAAGCTAACACTGGTGTCTCACCAAAAAAAAGAATAAATTGAAAGATCCCTTATATATTGCAGCAACATGCTAATGATGGATAAGGTGACTGTGTGCTTTTAGGCATTTTAATTTCCTCTAAGAGGTGCATTAAAATCTAATTCTTCAAAATGAGGTGAGAAACAGTCAATTAAGTTATTGATCATTTGTCAAATTAGAAGGCTCTAGCTAGAAAAAAACCTCAAATGTTCTCCAGATTGCTGAGTTAGCATTGTCATAGAGAAGAAGAGGAGAAATGCTGTGGCTCAGGAAACCTGAAGCTGCTGGCACAAATGGCAATTACACAGCACCTCTGAAACTCTGCAGTGTTCCCAACTCTTGTTCCATATCTCTCTTCTCCAGCTATAGAGCTGAATCCAAACTATGTGCGTGCCATTCTGCGGAGAGCAGAGCTGTATGAGCAGACAGAGAAGCTTGATGAAGCTCTGGAGGACTACAAGACTGTGCTGGAGAAAGACCCAGGCATCCCAGCAGCAAGAGAAGCCTGCTGTGTAAGTTACTTTCACCGAAACTTTTTACTGCAGGATTCAGTCTTACCATAAAGCTGCTAAGGTTCATGTATTTAGAAAATGAGCTACGAAGTTCAATGATCACAAAATGATCAGATTCGATTATAACAAAGGATTTTATATTTTAGCATGTCCAGTTCTACAGTGAACTGCATATACAGCCATACTCATTAGATAATCACTAACATGTCGCAGGAATCCATTACTTTAATAATCAGTCATAATAGTCAATGACTGTGTGGTGTGATGTGGCTTGCTGTATAGCAGAGTTACTGTTGCCACTCTGAAGTTGATTATTTTCCTATTTCCTATGTCCCAAAATATTTTTTTTCTAACACCACAGCAATTTTCCAACAGTTGCCTTTTTCCATTTATTAAAGAGCAACTTGTCATACGTTTATCTGGGTGCCAGGACAAATACCTTTAGGGATGGTGGGTTCAGTTGAGCTGTACTAGAGGCTTTGAAGGGAGTGTGGTGCAGAGCGAGGTGTGAAAAGTGCCGTCAGGTAGGCAGTCGCCGTTTTTGGCTTTGTAGGCGAGCATCAGGGAATTGAATCTGATGTAGGCAGCTACAGGAAGGCAGTGGAGGGAACGCAGAAATGGGCTGGTGTGGGAAGACTGAAAACAAGTATGAGGTTGAAAACAAACAACCAAGGTTCAGTGTTCAGTGGTGAGTTGTCTTGCGATAGTCAGTGGCGTGCATTTCACAATGTGCTTTTCTTTCAGAAACAAATTGTGCATAAATGATAATGAGAAAACAAGCAGACATGGTGTAATGTTTCATTCCGTATGTTTTATGCTCGCCACTTACACCACCAAATATTCATATCCGGATGAGATTTCCGCAAGATTTTTTATTTTTTTTTTTTGCAAAGGTCCCTTTATGGGCTCTGTAGGTTGGCAGTGTGAGAGAAGAAGGACAGTTGGTTGTTCAGAACTACCCCAAGGTTGCATTGCCAGATGGTGTTATCCGAGAATTGTCCAGGGAGATCACAATGTCTTGACATGAGGATGCATCTGGGATTTAGTTTCGGCTGATGAGCTGCCATCCGTGACGAGATGACATGTTGAGATCCGTGCAGAAACACTGATGGAGGAAAGGAGAGGATGGATGGTATAAGTCCAATACTCAGTATAAAATTGATTATTGAAATTAAAATACATTATTCAAAAAAGATTTTCTGGTGACCACAAAAGAAGCTAAATAAGCTTTGAAACATCAAATCGATACACTTTCAAGTAGTATTTAATTAGTGTCTAAGGTTGTGGTATCCAGAATGAGCCGCTCTGCTCAATCTCTGCTTTTAAAATGTATTATTATTATTAGTATTATTATTAGTATTA
Source organism: Pangasius macronema (assembly GCA_037577455.1). NCBI lineage: Eukaryota > Metazoa > Chordata > Actinopteri > Siluriformes > Pangasiidae > Pangasius > Pangasius macronema. The sequence continues at coordinate 6,012,894 of CM074959.1, read as the reverse complement.
GTAGTAGTAGTATTATACAAGTAAGCAATTAGCTAATCATTGAAAACTATTAGCATTTTCATATGTAATTATTTGAAAATATTAATAATTAATATTCTAATGTGTCTGACTACTAAATATTTTAAGTGTTTGACATTTAAAATAATTTTCCTCCTATTCTCACATGAGCCTAAATAAAACTTGAGCCAAATCCGACCCAACAACTCTGAAGTTGAATTAATGTTTCAGGATTTCCAGGGTGATACACAGCAGCACAAGATCGCTATGTCCTTAAGAATATTTTCTACTGACTTTAATAATACTACTTTAATTTTTCAGTATGCTAGTTACAGACTGCAGCCTTTAAACCACAAGAACATATGGTGAATGGAGCTGCAATAAAGTTTGCATGCCACACACACCCTTTCCGGTGTCATGCACAGCACTCAGGACAAAATCTAAACTCAAAATCTAAAATCTCATTGCTGACATATAAAGAAGATGCTGAATTTCCATTTATAACACTGTTTAACATTGTATCTTGCATGGCCCATCCAGTTTCTTCATACATTAAGAGAGAGAGATGTGACAGAAATTAGATTAGGAATATAGCTATTATTATATATCATATTTAATTCTGCATTACATTTACATTATGTTTGCTGGGTCATGTAAATTGACCTATTTTTTTTTTTTTTTTTCCTCTCCTGCAGAGATTACCACGACAGATCGAGGAACGAAATGAGAAACTGAAAGAAGAGATGCTGGGTATGAATTTTTTTTAAATTTGTATTTCGATATTGAATTTCTTCACAATAGAGAAGTGTAATTTCTGTGTGTTTTTGTCTGTTGTGTGTGTGTGTGGGGGGGGGGGGGTGGTTTGTTGTTTGATTTGTTATTTTCCTTCGGCTCTGTTCATCTAATCTAATCTGTGAGCTCATGAGTAGGCTAAAGGCTAACAGAATGAGAGCAGAGGGACCAAATGTGCTCGCTGTTCCCAGAACAAAGCACTCTGAGTAGACTGCACAACATTTTTATTTTTAAAAAAAAGCAGGTCACAGTTGCAGCTTGAGAATCTTTAATCATTTTGAGATCATTCTTTTTAAGAAGGCTATCATGAGTACACTACAGGTCAAATATGATTCTCTTTGTTAATCTTCTCAGTTGAAATACATACAATATATACGGTATATTTTTATTTATGAAGTGAAGTGACTTGTGGCCAAGTATGGTGATCCATACTCAGAGTTTTTCGCTCTTTAACCCACCTGGAGCAATGGGCTGCCCTTTTTTGCAGTTGGGGGGTCGGTGCCTTGCTCAAGGGTCTCACCTCAATCGTGGTATTGAGGGTGGAGAAGAGCGCTGGTCATTCACTCCCCCACCTACAATCCCTGCCGGAGACTCGGAAACCCACAACCTTCGGGTCACAAGCCCGACTCGCTAACCATCAGGCCATGATTGCCCCCTTTTTTATTCTTACGATTACATGCTGAAGGTTACATGTAGAGTTTAAACTGATTACATTTTTGATGCATGTCTAACACGTGAATACAATATTTCAGATGATTTAGGGTGCTTTCACACTGGGTGAGTGCTTTTTTGTGCAGACATGAAAAACAAACTTGTGTGACAGGCATACTGTAACCATAGCAGTTCTAGTTTGTATGAGCTAATTAACAAGCCTAGCTTGCTATCTAGATTAGATTAATTATTAGTACGAAAGATGATATAAAGTTTGGTTTAACTTTGGTGATGAGGGACTTGTTTGCCTTGGATTTGGAGGCCGAAAATCACGAGAAGAGGAGCCACATCATTTTCTTTAGAAGTGTCTGTCTAAAAAATGCCAAAGTTAAGGGGGCTTCTGAGTGGGACAACAGAAAAAACATTCGCCATATTGTCGAGAGATTGCAAGTTTGAATATCGATTATATCACATGGCCGGGAACCAAGGGAGCAAAATTGCGTACTCACTCTCCACTGTCAGCCACATCAACGCTAGACAATTGTGGGTGTCTGTGAGGTCAGGTATGCAGTACAGGGCAAATAGCGCTTTCCTCTGAGTGTTATGCAGCATGAGTAAAGGTTAAAAACAGTTCAGATGCAGTTGGCTGATGTCTCTGAGGAAGCACATTCGAAATCCTATGATTTCACTCTCACCAGTTGGTAGCTTCTGTATGATAAGGGAGAGTTGGCTGGTGGGTGGGAATTGGCAGGTGACCAAATTAGGGAGACAAAATTTAGGGTAGTGGGGTTGGAGCTTGACCCATGTCATTCACTCAATAACAGAGCTAATTTTTCACCAGGACTCTTGTCCTCCATTTTTGTTTTTCTCCCTTGCCCCTCAATCTGTGATCTGATTAGTCAGGCTTGTATCACTCTGCTTTTCTGATAAGTCATTCTATTCTCAACTTTGAAAAGAATGACATCTTTGACTTTTTAAAAATGTCAGCATTCTGCCCACTTTGCTGCCACTTCAGGTAACATAAAATGTAAAATATGTGCTGGAGGTTGAGAGAAAATGCACCTTTACACAGCATTGAACTGGAAATAATAGTTCAGGCAGGTTTTTAAAAATATGAGCAAGTTCAGGATATTTTTAAAGTTTAGCGCTTCATAAAAATAGAGTGAGGACGGAACAAAAGCTAAGCTCCTGTCAGCTGTGCTGAGCTTCACAGCCAGGTTCTGTTACTAAGATTCAGTTGCTGTCTAAAGCAACTGTGCTTTAAAAAGGCATAATATTTGACATTTGCCTTTGGGTTTTTCTAATGAACACTGATGCTAGATTACAATCTGCAGCCATTTATACCAGCTGAACGCGAGTCAGTGTGTAAAGTCGGTCTTGAACCATACGCTGAGAGTGGGTAGTTTAAAACTAATGATGTGTAGAACTGACGGTTAGGAAAAGTACACCCTGAAACACATGAAATATGCTTATTTTTTATGTGCTTATCGATTATCATTCTAATTTGGTGGCTAGTGCTGTATTTTCATTATTCCTGTGACAACATAGACGTCGTGTGTCATGCTTACATCGCAGGAGGACATTGCTAACACTCAATATCTTTTCTCACTCAATATTTTCTAATGACATTAAATGACATATTAATGAGAATTCCAACATAGAAATAGTGGACACGGCAAACTGTGGACACAACGTTTCAGAATTCAATGCAGTTATACAACATGGTTAAGTGATCTATGAGATGACGAGCATGATGGACTTGACGACAATCTTGTGGCAGCAGTGCAATGCATAAAATCATGCAGATACAGGCCAGCGACTTCGGTTAATGTTCACATCAACCATCAGAATGGCGATAAATGTGATCTCAATGATTTTGACCATGGCATGATTGTTGGTGCCAGATGGGCTGGTTTGAGAATTTCTATAACTGCTGATCTCCAAGGATTTTGAGGCACAACTCTAGAGTTTACTCAGAACGATGCAATAAAGAAAAAAATATCCAGCGAGCGGCAGTTCTGCAGACGGAAATGCCTTGTTGGTTAAAGAGGTTAATGGAGAATGACCAGACTGGTGACAGAAGGGCTACAGTAACTCAGAAAACCACTCTGTACAATTGCAGTGAGCAGAAGAGCATCTCAGAATGCACAACACATCAAACCTTGGGGCGGATGGACTACCATGGCAGAGGACCACATCGGGTTCCACTTTTGTCAGCCAAGAACAGAAAGTTGAGGCTGCAGTGGGCACAGGCTCTCCTAAACCCGACAGCTGAAGAGTGGAAAAACAGCCTGGTTTGATGAATCTCGATTTCTGCTGTGCCACGCAGATGGTAGTGGCATAATTTGTCGCCAACAGCATGAATCCATGGACCCAACCTCCTTTGCTTCAACAGTCCAGGCTGGTGGAGGTGGTGTAATGGTGTGGGGAATGTTTTCTTGGCTCACTTTGGGCCTGTTAATACCAGTCATCGCTTGAATGCCACAGCCTATTTGAATATTGCTGAGGACCATTTGCATCCTTCCTTCCATGGCCACAATTTAAACATCTTCTAATGGCTACTTCCAGCATGATAATGCACCATATCACAAAGCAAAAGTCATCACAAACTGGTTTCATGAACATGACANTGAGTTCAGTGTTCTTCAGTGGCCTTCCCAGTCACCGGATCTGAATCCAGTAGAACACCTTTGGGATGCGGTAGAATGGGAGATTATCAGCGTGAAAGTGCACGTGAAAAATCTGTTACGTGTTACACAATCATGTCAACATGGACCAGAAACTCAAAGGAATGTTTCCAACATCTTGTGGAGTCCATCCCAAAAAGAATTGAGGTTGTTTGGAGAGCAAACTGAGGCTCTACCCAGAACACTTAGTGTTCAAATAACGTGCTCTGTGAGTGTAGTGTGACTGAAGGGGAAAGGACATGCCATTTGTCTCCTGTAGCGCTTAGATTCATTTTACAACAACATTAACTAGGTGAACTGTGACCTGTGAATTCTGGTGGGTTAAAAAAATGGAGTAAGTTATTATTAAGTGTCACTCAGTTTTCTTACTGTTACTTGGAGCACACATCTGAAAAAAAGCCATCACATCCACCAACATAAACTAGGGTTTTTGTGGTAAAATTCTTTTTCTCTCTCTCTGTGTCTGTCTGCCTTGTAGGATTTCCTTGTTAGTAATGTGAGTGAGCAGGCAGACAAGGGCGTGTGCCTGTTTAAATATTCCTTATTGATCAGACTGCAGTCACAGCTTCACAGATATAAACAGACACAGACAAATGTGATATCCTGTTTTATTGACCACTTCTCTTCTTTTTCTTTTTTCCCCACAAAGGTAAACTTAAGGATTTGGGCAACATGATTTTGCGTCCTTTTGGCCTCTCCACTTCCAACTTCCAGGTCAAACAGGATGACAACACAGGATCCTACTCTATTAACTTTGTTCAGGATCCCAACAGCAACAACAGATAGCAGCATGGACACCCTTCTACAGCACAGCAGCAGCTACCAGAGTAATGCAGCAAGCGCGCCATCAACATGTTCGTCAGTGTATTGTAACACAATACTGCTTAAATGATCAGTAAAAATGAATCTGGATGATCACTGCTTGGTCACTGGTTGTCTCTGGCTCAGAGTTCCTTCCAAATTGACTTTCCTTTTGACAGACTATAATAAAGAAACCACAGACTATAAATCTCATAACCGTGAAAGTCTCTGATCGAATTCATCCTGTGACGTACTTTTTATGATGTTATGATTTGTAATTATGATTAAATAAAATAGATTACATACACGAGGTATCTCAATACAAACAATCCAAGTTTGCATGCCCTATTGTTTTTGGAAAGAGATGGGTGATAAAGGAATAATCAGAGGCTCTGTTTAACATTTTCTTGGCATGTGGTAAGTCCACTTATCCCCTTAGAAGGACAGGTCACTGCAAATCATTAAAAGGTTCTTCTGACTTATCACTAATCCTGTGATTTCTATCCTGATGGGAGTGGTCTCTTCTAGGATGACCCCGCCTCCATCCACAGTGCACCAGGGCTTACGAAATGCTTTGATGAAGATGAGAAAGATCAGATGATAAGTCAGATCACATGACCTTCTCAGTCACAAGATCAATTGGACACAACCCAATTGAACACCTATGGGGGATTTTGGAGTGACTTGTTAGACTGAGCTCGCCACTACCATCTTCAAAACACCAATTGAGGGAATATCTTTTGGAAGAATGGTGTTCAACTTTCTATTGATGTGCAGAATATGTACCAAGGAGCGTTGAAGCTGTTCTGGTGGTTTGTGTAGCCCGACACCTTACACTGTTTGTTTTCCTTCTAATTTTCAACCGTCCGTATACAATCTGGCAGTTAGAAGGGAATTCGAAAACCGTTCAGTTCCTTATTAAATAAGTTTGGAGACACTTATAAAGGCTATACTTACAAAGTGTGGACAGACAGATTATTATAGGATATTTACACTCACTGGCCACTTTATTAAGAACATGACGTTCCTCAAATACTCAACTGTCCTGTTTTGCCGAACCTCTCTCCACTGTAGACTCAGATTCCCATTTTTTAGAAGATAGGAACAGAACCTGATGTGGTCTTCTGCTGCTGTAGTCCATCTGCCTCAAAGTTCAATGTGTTGTGTGCTTTGTGATGCTTTTCCATTCACCACAGTTGTAAAGAGTGGTTACTTGAGTTACTGTAGCCTTCCTGTATGGCAATTTTCCTTTGACCTCTCATCAGCAAGGCATTTCTGCCCACAGAACTGCTGCTCAATGGATGTTCTTTAGTTTTCTACACAATTCTGTGTAAATGCTACATATTGATGTGTGTGAAAATCCCAGGAGATCAGCAGCAAAAAACCATGCCATGGCCAAAGTCACGGAGATCACATTTTTCCCCCACTCTGATACATGCACTTGCAGGAGTACAGGTGTTCCTAATAAAGTGGCTGTTGAATGTACATTATTTAAACATCCTGCTACTTGATGAAGAAGGAAAAACTGTTGACTCTAACACACTAAATATCTTCTTAGCATAAACTTCATTTTGTCCTAAGGATATACAAACCTTTGGCTTTTGTCCTGTGGGCTATAATGTGCCACATTTTCATTAAACCGGAAATGACAAGACAGTTTGTGCAGTGTACCATAAGAGTGGTCTTTGACCATATTCTGATCATACTCTAAAGCAGCAAAAAAGGCCCTTATTAAAAACAGCACACAGATGTTGGTACGAGGGGAAAAAAGCAGATTTATTTATTTGTCCATTTCATAAAGAGATACATATAAAGTAATAACAAAATCTCTTTGCAAGCCCACATCCACCATTCTCATGTATATTCACTAGTTGTCCGATTGTACTGAAACGCATACGAAAATCTTCCAGAGAGAAAGAAGAGGGAAAGCTGTGTGTGTGTGTGTGTGTGTGTGTGTGTGTGAGAGAGAGAGAGAGACAGAGAGAGAGAGACACAGCTTGCAGCAATCCTTTCCTCTTTCACTCTTTTCTCTTCATGCAGAGCTCTGAGGCATTAAAGAAAGCCTGACTGAAAGCAAAGAGTATGGTGTATAGTTTTAGACACCATTTAAAGTTACAACAGGTTGAAATCAACAGCTTTGTCTTTAGAAACCTTAGAAATTGATGTACGGTAAATCCTGTGTGAGGAGAAGGATGGACTGGTGAGGATATGACAACACACATGGACGGTTATTGGTCTTGACAGTGTAAGGATGCACTCTCTCTCACCTCTCAGTGACATAAAGAACAATACCACCACATTATTTAGTCTGGGTTTTTTTTTTTTTTTCATATTCTATACTTTACTTCTTTTGTACAGCTCAGGGACTAGTTTTCACAAAAGCAGTGTGAAGTTCAGATCATTTCAACTGGGAGAGAGAAAGACAGAGCGTTCAAAGTGATGCTTGCTCTACCATTTAACAATGATCTTTGTGCTGTGATGCTTTCGGAAAGCTCGTACAACATTGCTGAGCAACTTGTGTTGCTAATGTTAAATGGCTCACTTGTAATAGATCCTAACATAAGTAAAAATTGTGAAAATAATTTATCTTCTTCACTTCTGTGGAAGTGATTTTTATTTTCACTACTGAGCAGTAAACACTCCAGGAAATCCAGCCTTCATTCTGTCCCTGTTTTAAAGCTCAGACTTTCTCTCTTCATACAAAAAAAAAAAAAAAAGCACGAGGAACATTTCTGCAGAAACACTGGCATTTATTCATCACCTCCGAACAGTAATCTCTCCCCAGTGCTCTGCAACTGTCCTTTGAAGCATAGCACATGCAATATTTATTGCATTTCACATAGAAAAGGTTTCCATCATCTCTAAATGAATTCTTCATTCTTATTTTCATCAGAGACAGACAAACACTTAAAAACCCCTGCATACACTCTGACGCATAGACATCACTTATAATTTATAATAGTAAAAACAAATCTGTGCCGTCCAGTATTGCAGACGTCCTTACTCAAACATGCTGTGACTGAATGTGCACAGAGGAAAAGGAGCCAAAAAATCGAGTAGGATCAGCATGATTGATTGAGCAGGAGGTGGACAGTCTTAAATTCATTATTATAAATATATAATTATTCTTAAATAAAAAATAATTTCTCCATTACACCTGGTTCTTTCTGTGAGGATGGCTCCTCCCATCCTGCTGGCTCTTGACCAATGGCAGTGTCCTGGGTAACGGGCCAATCAGCATCCCTTCAGTGTTGCAGCACTGAAAGAGAGCAAAGAGAACAACGGGTCAGACCTTCGATCTAAAGACATCTCGAAGCATGGCGGTCATTAAATAAGCCACATTGCAGGTTCATTTATGGAAATACATGAAAGCACTGACTCTCAAGTAAGAAAGAATAATACAAATGATTTGGAAATGACCAGTACAAAATATGCACTTAATATATATATTCTAGCAGACGTTATGTTTTGTCCAAAAATGCATTTTCTGTCTAACATCCTTTGAAGTTTAAGAAACCATCTTATATATATATATTATTTACTTCTTAACCCGTCTGCAAAGATCATGTTGAGTAAGAAGCCAGTACAAATGCTTGGTTGAAAAAAAAACAACAAAAAAACAGCCAGTCTAACTACAGCAAGGTTTAACTCTATGATTTTTGGCCTGATTTTGCTGCTGCGGACAAAAATCACACATTGTATTCAGATTCTTTAGTTGTGTGATTGGTGGACTTAGGGCACCTAACGTGATTTGCTGATATAGTGCAATGTGTCAAGACCCTTGCTACGAACACATTTACAGTGTTTATCCTTCTGCCGTATCCTAATGCGTTTTGAGTACCCTGAGCTATTTTCCTAATTGTGGCAGATCACCATTTATATTCGGCCAAGATTTTATTGTGATCATCTCATACAATGTAAATCTGGCTTAAAGATAAGTCTAAACCCTAGCTAGTGCAACCTCCTTGAACAGCGAATGTCATTCTTTTATCAAGTTGCTGGAAGTCAATCAAGTGCTCTAGCGAAACGGACATAAGCCTAAATGCAATTCTGGGTCTTCATTTTTGGGGTAAACAGACTTTAAAATGCTAGAATTTTAGCTCTGATTGAGATACACGTTAAAGAGAACGTTCAGGAAAGCTTGTAGAACTACATACAGATTAGACCACTTCTAAATTTCACAGTGTAAAAGGTTTTCCCAGGGCGCCACACGTATTTATGACACCATCCTGATAATGCCTCGAACACTTAAACTGTGTCTCAGCAACACGTGATCTTGTAAACTGCAAGCTGACATGAAAATTTCACAGCAGGTTCAAAAGGCTAAAATAATTCGCTTTGCATTACATACATTAGCTCTTTCAGAAATGTGAATAACATGTAAATGTAACATGTAATCTTAGCATGATTAGGTTCATTCTGTTGTAACCTTTACTCATCTGTTTGCAGGTGAGAAAATAATAATTTCTTTGTGCCAGTATTCAAGCACTGTATGTTTTTATTCCTGATAATGGCTCTGTTCCATTATTCAGAGGTTTGACAATAGGACCAGCTTTTTCTCTTTTTTGGTAATGCTTCACAAGGGTTACAGAGTGCTGGCTAATCTCAGATATGGCTTAGGTATTTTAGATGAAATGCATTAGTCAGGGAAGATACAAAAAGAATAATGACAACTAGGTAAAATTCTTGAAGTTCACATTTTATTTATATACTCTTAAAACATCAGAAAACATGTACACAATATCTTCCACTGTAATTTTTTTTCAATTGTTTTACAGCATTCTCTGACCTGCAAACAGATAGAAATAATAAATGTAAAAAATAAAGAGATCGAAATGAAACAAAGCCAACCACCAAAAATAAATACCATTTTGCTCTGCTTTTGACAAATAAACGTCAGTCAGTCAGTCAGTGTGGTCTACCAAGCAAAGTGTTTTCGTTTTGTTTTGTTTTTTTTATCTCAAGCTCCTGATCTCTGCCTACGTGACTACTGTACTTGTGAAGACCAGGCTCTCTTACAGTAAATCCCTTCTCAGGTGGAAAAATACAGTTCAGAATGCTAATGCAAGTGAAGGACAAACATGGATACAGAGAAAGTACATATTTTCCCTTAACATAACTCTCACTTGCTTCATAAAAATTTAAAACCATTTGTTCTCAGGTATGAAATGTTCTCAGTACACCATTTCCTCACCCAATTCATCTGCGAAAATACATGTTGAATACTGTATATATGCCAATATACAACTGTGTATCCCACATGTTCAGCCCTGTGATCCAAAAAAAAAAAAAAAGTGAAATGACATAAAAATAAAGTTCTTGCACAACAAATAAACACCATTTAAAACATTCTTCCAAGAGACAAAACACTAGAATCAGAGAAATCATTGAACTACTAAGCCAACACGATTTTTTTAAAGAAGCTTTAACGCATAATTATGGTTAAACATATTATATTTACTTATCAGAACGGCTGTCTTGTGCTTCAGTGCTCTAGTTTTCGGCAAGACAGTTTAATAACAGTCTTCTCTTAACGGTATAATGCAACTTATGAATTTTAATGCTTGACTGTAACAAAGTGTGCTCATGATGAAGCACAGTGAAACAACGGATGAACCAAAAGAAACTATCACAACCACACAAGAATGAGGGAACAGGAATATTTAAGATGAAACCAGATATATATATATATATATATATATATATATATATATATATATATATCTATATATATATATATATGAGAGAGAGAGAGTGTAAGAGCACAACGGAGAGG
>CM074959.1:5986466-6002090 GCA_037577455.1 Pangasius macronema | reverse complement strand
ATATATATATATATATATATATATATATATATATATATATATATATATATATATATATATATATATATGAGAGAGAGAGAGTGGACGAACACATGGGAAAGGAAGGAGAGAAAGGTGATGTTAGATGGTGACAAATGGAGGAGAGAATTGGAGAAGAGAGGAGCTGTGAAGTGGGTGAGAGGAGGAAAGAGAAGTGAAGCGAGCAGTTGCAGCTGTGAAGGTGGGAATCAGGGCTGCTCAGTTAAGCTGACACGTCTGCTTCTGGTTTTATCTGCTAAGAGATGAACAGGGCCTCTGCTCACTCCGCTCTCTGGCACTTGAGGCGGCTTTGGCTTGTACACACCTCCAACAAAACCTCAGCTAAACTGCCTGCGAAGCCACGGCTGGCCAAGAACCACACCCAGATCAAGACTCCTCTCTTCTCCTCAGACCAAGGATCCAGCATCTGATTAAGTCTGATTATAAAGGAGGAGCAGCACCAGGCAAGTCTCTTCGTCTACCTGAGTTAGAGACTTTGTACCCACCAGGGTCCTTTTTCACATTTTACTGTCTTTCTTATGCACAGGCCTTAAGACGTGTTTTACAGTAAGTGTTAGAGTATGAGACGTCTAGCGGAGTGGTTCGAACTCCTCATGAATACTTAACTGTTTCCATCAAAGCCCACACTGCCTCTTTTCTACATACCCACAAGGAAGCTATAATCTAGAAACAAAAGAGATGCCTTTAATCTGTCTGAATCTGGACCAATATTCACATCTCCCTGAAACGTTCTTTTAGCTATAGAACCATTTATCCTGTCTAAAGCAAGTCCAATTCAATAAATACTATTTAAAAGATTAGGAATAATAACATTAATAATAAAAAATAATACAAATTTCTTCCACTGACTGATTCTTTTCCTATATGACACTACAGGTTTAAGCGAATGAATGATCTGGGAAGAAAAAAGGCTTAATTATGCACTAAAATACAGTAAAATACTGATGTGAAAATATCAGATGATAGATTCAATATGGCATATGGGCTCAAAAGAAAGTTAAATTATACATGAGAGTATTTCGTCACATGAATCATTTCCCTATCGTTATCATTATTCAGCATCTCAGTTAAACTTCCAACAACATTCATCTCCCCAGAATGCCTAATTTCTGCTTTTCCCGTGAAAATAAATGAGTCCTGGTTGACTGGCCTGACACTTTTTGGGCTTCTCTCTGCAAGGTGGCTGGGTACGGTAAGGGGTGAAGAGTTTGTATTCTTTCTTTTCTGAAAGAGGTATTGGGCAAAAGCGGAGCCTGCTTTGCCTACCTTTCAAAGGCACACAGACTCACGTCTCAAACTGAGTTAGCAAGGCGCGAACCTCAGGAGTGAGCTGTTTGGCTGCCTTGGCGGCCTCTGTGATGGCTTTACGGTACAGGCCCTTTCTCTTCTTGTCAAAGCGAGACTGGAAGTTTTCTAGAAAGGGGGCAAGCTGAGTAATTGCCAGGAAGGAAGTGGTAGGTGACCCAAACCAAGAGACGCGGGCCTCCTGCCTGACTAACAGCCCATTATCTTTGCGGCTCACTGTGATAGCTAAGATGCGGGCAGGCCACCAAGGGAAGCCAAGGATTTTAGCCCACACAATGTCCCCTACGCAAATGGTCCTGCCATCCAGAGCAACACACTTCGAGACATTTTTGGAAAAAACTGCAGCTTTGAGGGATTTACTGCGCTTTTTTGAATCCTTGGGAGCAGAGGAAGAGGCAGAGACGAAAGTGGAAGATGTGCCAGGGGCAGAGGCAGATCGAAAATCGCCAGGAGGAGGGAAGTCAAGCGTCTCGGTCGAGCTACACTCAGAGTTTGATGACTTTAAGTCATCTGCACTATCAACACTGCACATGGAGGTACTAGAGGAGTCGGGCTGCCTGGGTTTCAGGGTCATGTATACCACCAGGTTGCCAGCCTTGCTCCCACGTATCTCCCGCCCCTGTTCCTCTGGCTCAGGCTGCGGTTTGCTGTGGTCCGAGGGTGGCTGGGAGAGCGGTTGGGGTTTGGGTCGCGCCTGCCTCAGTGGGGGATCCAGCTCTCTGTCTGGCCCCTGAGGCTCTGCAGCGGCAGTGGCCTGGCCTGCAGAGCGTGTGGAGGTGCAGCGAGGAGCAGCTAGTTTAGGCAGCGTTAAACGCCCTCCTCCCGGCACTTTCTCCAAGCAAGGAGGCTTACATGAGGAAGAATCATTTTCTTCATTACGGTACCTTTGAGGCTTGATGCGCATCCTGGGTGGCAGCGGGTTGGACATGCCTGGCCCTCCTCCACTGATCTGCTGCAGTCGTCGGGTGAAGTGGACCTTCTGGTGGGCCTCCTGAAGAGCTGCGGCCCTCGTCATGGCCTTCGTGTTACCACTGCTGCCGGTGACCGATTCCCTCTGCCTCTTCTGTGCTTTGGCCAACTTTAGCACTTCACGTGCCTTCGAGTGGTCAACGTTTTTGCTCTGCAGCACTTTCTTGGCACTGAGATGGACTCGGGAATTGGCTGAGGCCGGTCCAGCAGCAGACACTCCTTTAATTACTCGGCTCCCTGCAGCTGTTCCTTTTACTTGGCTCTGGCCCAGAGTGGAGGGGGTTGAAGAAGTGACCCGTATCGCTGCAGCTTGCCGCTTGGGCACATCGGCTGAGCGGCTCCTGTCCTCTGAACGTGCCTCATTGCGAGGCCGCTTCCCAGCACCCGGAGCTGTGCTCTCATTGCGTCTGCGTTTTGCATCATCACTCCGGCAGTCTGATATAGGGCCTCTGCGCGTTTCGCGTTTCTCCCCTTGTACCACAGCCCCTTTGCATTTATCACACAGCACTTGTCTTGGTCGAAGCTTGATGGCATTCATAATGGAGGTGGGCTCCTCTCTGTACAGCCTGCGCTTCGGCCGTTTGATCTTGCGAGGTGGAGGCTGAGGTAACGACTGGTTGTAGGTGTCCCTGATGAACAGTGGAGGCGGGTAAGGAGCCCCCTCCTGAAACAAAGGGGGTGGTTTCACGGTCCATGGCTTGGGCTCAGGGTTAGAACTGGGTTGAGCCACTGAAGGCCCCTGCACAGGTTCCTCTGAAAGGACGTCAGGAATTCCTTGAGCGACTCCCTTCTCAGTCTCTGACTGGAATGCCTCCGTCTTAAGCTGCATAGATTCTGGTTTGTCCTTGTACTCTCTCTTGGGAAACATAGTTATTGGAATTCCATAGGGTCCAAATCTGAAGAAAGAGAATAGAAACAGGTAAACATTTAAAAAGTGAATGCACGACACATTTTGTCTCATTTATATTCTGAACAGCTTCAGAGAAATGGCTTCTTGTTTACCATTTGAAATATTTACACATCTTATATCCTATGATTGCAGCCATCAGTTTCACTCAGAAGACAGTGGTTGAAAGCAGCAGACTCGTACAAACTCACACAGACTCATGACATCTAATACCTACAACCGTTTCACTGCTTTTTAATTCATACATGTGTTTGTGCAATGCACCTTCATGGCTTGTTATAAATACTTTACAAACCCCATTTAGTATTGAAAATGCTCTAGATGTCAATGTGGATGTCAGTTATTGCTTCTGGTGTTCAAATTCTGTAAAACTAAACAAAGGGGAAAACTCTCTCGAAATCCCCAAAACAGCAAAAGATAAAAAAAAATGTTTGCCTTTAAAAACAAAGCAAATTATGTTTAAATTATGTCTGTTTTTGTTTTATGTCTGTTGTAGGCTCATGTAATCAGTGCCATCTATGTCACACTATTTTATTTGTGTAATGAAATTCTGTAATGCCCTTATTAATGCTTTGCAGAAATCATGATTCTGCATCAAAGTCACATGAATAAAACATAATAGCTTGCGTTCAATGTTTTCTAGGAAGGAATCAAAAGATCCAGTTCTTTTTCAAGATGTGATGAGATCTAACAAACCTAAGAGGAACCAAGGCCAAAAATGCAAATGAAGATCGCCTTCGACCTGCTCGTTACTAAATATGGCTGGCACATCATTTCAAAGCTATGATGCAGAATGGTTTCGGCTGAGTGCTTGAAACTTCCTAACACATTAACGGTATGGGGGAGCCAAAAAATTGTGATCACGCTGTACATTAATCATTTTTAACCACTTCTAAAAGGGAAACTTATTCATCTATCCATTACCAGGTCAATGTAGAGTCATATCGGATAAAATATACTCTTTATCAGGAAAACTCCAATAATACTCATATACTCATAGTCTCATTTAGAAGTATGAATTTCTGCGAATAAAAACAGAGCATGAAGAGCAATAATGTGATTAAATAATGTACAAATATAACTGGAGCAGTAGGTACCATATTACTGTACACTCTGCTTGTAACATGGGTGGCCATATGGCATGTCTTATCAGAACTGGGGGAAATTGTTTGGCCAGGCACTGTTTAAAAAAAGAAAGCTTACAGACGACAGACGGCTAGAACACGACAAAACTCTCTGTGAAGAAGTGACATTTCATATCCAGAGCCAATATTCTAAAACGTCTAGAAGCGTTAAGTTTCACACTGACACCAGCATGCAGTGCTAGATTGGTAAAGGATTGGATGTCATGTATCTAATCCAGCGACATATTCTTTAGACATATTATGAACATGTAGCATATTTACTGACAATTTTCTTCTTTTTATGCTAAATAAAACAGGCAGGCTTTTTTATATCCATTAGAGGCACATTAATAGTTGAAAGACTTCGCTCACATTATCTTATTTATATATCATAAAGAAAGCACATTTACATTTATGGCATTCGGCAGACGCCCTTATCCAGAGCGACTTACATTTTTATCTTACTTATACAACTGAACAGTTGAGGACTAAGGGCCTTGCTCAAGGGCCCAGCAGTGGCAGCTTGGCGGTGCTGGGGATCGAACTCACGACCTTCAGTAGCCCAACGTCCTAACCACTGAGCTACCACTGCCCAAAGTAGTCTGCATCAAAGCAGTATTGGGTATCATCTGCTGCACAGATCTAATATGTGTATCAGTGTGTTTTAACAATTGACCTGCACTCACCGGCCACTTTAACAGGAACACCTGTACCCCTGAGCATTCATGCAATTATCCAATTAGCCAAAATGTGGCAGCAGGACAATGCATAAAATAATGCAATAACAGGTCAAAGGCTTGAGTTATTCTTTATATCTAATTCAATGGGTAAAAAAGTCACACTGGCTTGAATATTTCAGAAACTGCTGATCTCCTAGGAGAAATGAAAGGTCATAGAAGAATGGTGAGACTGGTTAGAGCTAACAGAAAGAGATAAGCAGAAAAGCATCTCAGAATGATCATCCCAGCGTGTCGAATCTTGAGGTGGGTGGGCTACAGCAAAAGACCATGTCGGATCCCACTCCTGTTAGCCAAAAACAGCATGAGAGGCTACAGTGGGTACAGGCTCACCAAAACTGGACAGAATATTGGAAAAGCATCACCTGCCCTATATCCAATCTTAACCAGTTGTAGGTTCTTTGTCTACAGATCTCTAATTCATCAAAACACTGTCATTTTAACACTGCATTCACACCAGCGGTGCCATGCGACAAAGCAGCTGAAAGTTCTTTATTTTTAATGTGACAGTAGGTGATGTGAGCAGTAGTGAAGCAAAGTAGGCGGGGCAAGCGATGTGATAATGCTGAGCAATTCTGTGAATATCAAGGGGCGTGAGGAATTGTGAAATGTTTCTGTGAAACATTATCTGCATTTTTTTTTTTTTGGCTTCCACATATTTGCTCATACTCATAGGTCAACAACAACAGGTCCATACAACTAGCTGTGCTGCAACAGGCCTGAAGTGCTACCCAAAACAGATCAGCAGGGCCTTCACCATTTTGGCAGCAGAAATTGTGAAGCGCAAAGAAATGTTTTAGGCATTACACAGTGATGCACCACATAGACACATTTTATACACACACATTTCCATCCAAAATGTTTCCATTTTGTGGAAAAACCTCAGATTGTGGCCAAATGAATGGTTTTGTATATGTTCTGCAGCATATACAGATATTCTTGTTTTATGTCGATAATGGACTGTCCTGAGGCTACTAGTGAAACCTTAGCAGTAAGCTAAAGATATGCATTTTTGCAACCAGAGTAGAGCAATTTGGGCAAAAAAAATTGCTGCTCATGAGGAACACAGTAATCTAATTCACATGAAAAATTTTGCAGACTAATGATAAAACCCAAACTAACTCGACTCTGGGTGTGGCTGGAGATACACTGTTACATAAAAAGTACCATTCTCAGTGGGTCTTTGGATAGTTAAGGGTTTTAGCTTTCTAAAAGGATTCTACTTGGAACTGTCCCTGAAAGGGAAATCCGCTGTTGTTTGCCACAGAACTTTCTAGTGATTCTCCTGAAACCTTCAGGAGTCCAGATTAAATTTTTTTCTAACCATGTCGTGCACATAACCTACCAACGATATTTCCCTTAAGCATCACTAACTAGGATTAACCCATAAAGCCACACTGCATATTTATGTTTAGTGACCAGTTCTGCCATTCGGAAACCTGATCTCACACAAATACACAGTTTACTGATGATACAGTGCATTTAATGCTTTTAAATGTAGAACTGTAGGATTTCTGTTTTACCCAAAACAATTTGTTTAGCATGCTATGAGGCATAATAGCACGGAAATAGCTAACCCATAATTTTGACATTAACCTAATGTTGTGTATCAAAACATATGAATTAAATATGAAATATACGAGATTAACGTAAATTCAAATTCAGTTAAATCTGTTTCAGAAATACTATTGTATATAGGGGTCAGTTTTTCATCCTGACAATTTAGGGCTCTTTTCAAGATATTTTCAAGACTTTAAAATTATTATTTAAAAAAAAAAAGAAATAAAGGCTTTCTATGTTAGCACATGAAGACAAAGACAACAGAATGAATTTAACATTTAAGATTTTCCCAGGTATGGAAACAATTTCCTCTAAATTCCAATTCTTGTCCACTCTTGTGTAAAAACCTTGCATTTTGAAAGTCAATTTTACTCATGAGGCAAACGCCTCTACTTGGGAAATATTAATCAGATATCACTAATAACACGCCTCATTTGTTTATAGGATGAGGCAATCGGTTAGGGAAAAATCAGTATGCCCTTCGCATGTGGCACTTAACCTTGATTGCTAAGGTTGTGAGGGAATTATAGTCTGATTGAATCATCAGCCAGGAGAACAGGTATGAAAGTAGGAATTTTTTTTTTTCATTTTTGATATACTGATATCAAATATCTCAACCTTAAGTGTCAGATGATACCTGATAACGATCCAATACTCATACGCTTCATACATCCTCATAAGCTTCCAAGTTACTAAGTTATTAAAAAAGGAAAAAAAAAAACACATGCATGAAGATGATGTGCTTTAAGGCAGTTTGTGTATGATCTTTAGTGTGTTCAGACACTACATGTGTTCAGAGCACATCAGTGAATCAAAATGTCTAATGTTAAAGCATTTCAGGTTAATATTGACCCGGATATCAATACTAAGTGCCAGATTAGTGCATTCCTATACACAAGGACTTGTAGTAGTTGCATTATGCAGTGCTTGTGTGATTAACACAGAGAATATTTTTTTAAATAGTGTAAGGGTGCCATGTGTAGTGGGTGGGGCTTCATTCAGACCACCCCAAAAGGTAAACAAAGATTTCTGACAATGCCACTCAGGACTGAGCAGAGAGGAAACACAAGCCATGATCAGGTTTTAATTCCTTGCACCATGCAAAGCAGGTGTTTACCTTTTGGAAAGGTCCATGAGCACCCCGGAGAAGATCTTCTCGCCTAAACGAAACGACACAACAAGTGCATCGTCGATGATGTGATCCAGTGAGACCCGAACCTCGGAACCAGGCACGAGCCCGCAGATCGCCTCGGGCTGTCTGTCCACAGTTTCTGCACACACTTTCTGCTCAGGTTCTGCGCTCACACCCGAGTCACACACCACTAAACTCTCATCCTGCGGTTCTGGGGAGGTGTGAGGGTGTTCGTTCTCTGTTGGAAGCTGGACAGAGTCCTTACTGGAATTGTTAGAAGAGTCACTCGTGCAACTTTGTGCAACCGATTCTCTAAACGAGGTCTCTTGTGATGAAGTGGACTGCGATTTGGGAGACTGAGGGCGTTCATGGAAAGCATCCTCTGCAGGTCTGAAGTCGGAGCAGGGAGCAGCACTTGCAGCTTCGGGCTCTGAGATTGTCTCTAATCCTACGAAATCATGCTCCAGATCAGCAGGATGCACCGATTCGGGATTACTGTGGTCTGGTTCGACCGTTTCAGTCACGGACAATCCGGTCTCCGCTTCAGGAACAGCTCGAGCGGGGACACAAGGCGAGAAAACGGTGGCGGGTTCAGGATCTGAGCCGGAGCAGGGCGGAAAGCAGACGATGGACTCATGTGGACTGACCTCGTTATTAGCAGCCGGTGCGTTTGGAGAAAACGGCTCTTTCAGGCGCTCCTCTGCAACCCCAGTGTCGTTATGCGTGCAGTCCGTGAGCATGCGCTCGTCCGTGTCGCTATGTCCATCCTCTGCGTGCACACGGAGCGCTTTTCCCGCGACTCGCAGGTCCGGCCTTCTCATTTCCATCCGGACCTGACTGCATTCCTGAACTGCATCCACACTCTCAGCCTGGTGACACAGCTCCATTTCTGGGTCGAAGCCCGCCGCTGAGTCGGGCTCTAAGCCGGCCACATGCTCACCGGGCTCCGCTTCGTATTCGAGCCCGTCCCCCACTGTTGTTGTTGTTGATGCAGCAGCAGCAGCAGCAGCTCCTGGCTCCGCAGCCACGGCCGCCATTTTCTTTCCGCTTTGCAACTACTACTTGGCCCTCTCCTACTGATAAGCGGAGATCCCGCCCACCGAGGAACTAAGCGCACTCGCTATTGGCTAGTGCGGCGCGAGTCTGTCACTGTGTGGCTCACATTATTGCCATTCAAATGGACGTCCTGGAAACGCCATTATGATTGGCTTATGTTTTGTCAATATTGCTTTGCTTAAGAAGAAAAAAAAGACAAGTTTGGCGCCACAAGGGGCAATGTTGAGTTGCCTGCATACTGGGCCCTTTGCAGCAGCAGGGGTTCTGAAAGGTTTTACAGCCAGGGACCCCTTTAACTCAACCATAAATTCCTCAAATCCCCTCAACACAAGTTTATTTATATAAGTTTAGTTTATAAACAATATTTAAATATGTACCATAATATTTTGTCTATTTATCGTAGCCATAGCACTTTCTATTCCAGAACTTTCCACTGCCAGAACACATTAGGTCCAACTTGTTTCTGAGTTACTGAGGTCAATTCTAGTGAGCAGTCAAACAGACTTTGATAAATAGTGGGATAATGATTTTCCACTGCTGTAACCAAATTAAAAAATCATGGACCTTCTGGTCATTCATGGACCTCACTTTGGGAACCACTCTCTGCTGAAAAAACAACAGAAACCATCAAAGAAATTCTAATGGTTTCCACTACAAATACCATCACAAACCATAAGCTAACCATTAAAACCATTACCATTACTGGTCCTTAATGGTATCCACTAGACATAACATACCACCACTAAAAGGCAACAAATTACCAGTAGAGACCCAGTGGAACCATTATAGTTTCCATTAAAACCAATACAATTCCAATACAATGAGTGAGAAAAGAAAATCTTGCCTTTTGATTTTAGAAACTAACAGCAAAACCTGACTTTTATCACTTAACATTCTGAGATTATGCACTGTTTTCTCCTATTAAAACATCATTGTAATTGTGCTCGCAATGTCCCCCTGTGATGACCACACAACAGATTTGCACCAGAATCACTAAACACATCAAAAATCTATGTAGAAACATAAGATAAACATATTTTCAGGTTGGAGTTTTCCTTTAAGTGACTATTCTATTCTATTCTTTTCTTGCACCACATTTTCCTATAATGTTTCTCTATTTATCTTTACTCATTAAAATTAAGAGCATTTTGTCTTCCAACATCTTATCTCTTCCACCATTCTTTCAAATCCTTAACATCATGACCCTGATGAGCTGAATACATTCTTTGTGTACACACAAGTATATCAGGTTCTGTGTTATGTATATTTCCATCTGTCCAATCAGTTATATAGTAAAACAGAAAGAATGAAAGAGAGAGAGAGAGAGAGAGAGAGAGAGAGAGAGAGCACAAGTGCAAGTGCAAGAGCTCAAGATTTGCATGTTTTTGACTACTGCAGAAGAATTTAGCACAGTGTATTGATAGCTTATTTTGGAAATTGCAATTTAACAAGTAATAAATAATAATAGTACAAAATATTATTTTCTACACTTTGTTTACGCTTGTTATAAAATATGTAAAAGGAATTATCACTATTTTTAAGGAGAAATTTTCCTGACTTCACAGCACAGTACTCAGAGTAGTACTAGGTAACATTTGATAATAAATGTTCACCAAGCTAATAAAAAAAAATAAACTGTGAAATTTACTTAAGTGATCTGTTCTCACATCATGTTTCATCACAGGACATTTATTGTCAGACCTTTTGTCTGACATTTTGTATAACAGTATTGTAAAAGTTTATGTTCCACTATGGTTTATGGTCATCGAACTCATCTACTCTTGAGAACAGACCTGTGAAGGACACTGGTTAAATAGTCATATTGTAATCACGCCATTTACCGCTAGATCACAGGTGCTGTTTCATGGGTTTTGGCACCTGTTCATGGGTTCATGGGTTTTGGCAACCTGAGGAGACTTGTAAGTCACTCAGAAGACATTGGGGTCAATGACTTGTTGGTCATAAAAGAGATGACATTCTACTAATCCCACTTCCGCAGTGACATGCCCAAAATGTGGCCAAGCCCAAAATGGCAAAATATTAAGCTTTTAATGGTCTTAACAACAAATCATTGGTCAGGAAATTGAAACTATACATTATATGGGCATACATGATTTTTCAACATCAGATTACAGATTTAGTCCTCCATTTGGTTTTATAATAACCCCCACTCTTCTGGGAAGGATTTCCTCAAGGTTTTGGAGTGTGGCTGTGGCAATTTGCCCATTCAGCCACAAGACCATTAGTGAGGTTGGACACTGATGTTCCGTGAGAAGGCCTGAGGCGCAGTCTGTGTTTCAGTTCATCCCAAAGGTGTTCAGTGGGGTTGAGGTCAGGGCTCTGTGCAGGCCACTGTGAGTTCTTCCATTCCAACCTTGGCAACC
Source organism: Pangasius macronema (assembly GCA_037577455.1). NCBI lineage: Eukaryota > Metazoa > Chordata > Actinopteri > Siluriformes > Pangasiidae > Pangasius > Pangasius macronema. Next base: position 5,990,877 of record CM074959.1, on the reverse strand, counting down.
CATGACTTCATGGATTTCACTTTTGCTGGACCATGTTTGGGCCCCTTAGTTCCAGTGAAGGGAAACTGTAATGCTACAGCATACAAAGACATCCTATACAATTGTATGCTTCCAATTTTGTGGGAAGGCCCACATATGGGTTTCATGGTCTTGTGTCTATAAATCTTTGGCCATATTGTATAACATATGCATATTAGGTTTAGAATTCACACACAAACATTCTTCATAAACAACCTAAAGCTGCTATATGTAAGATATGGGGTTTGGGGGCTTTTGGCTTTAGAAGCCCTCTCTGGTATAAAAATGCTATTACGGGCTATTCATGCAAGAATTTTCCATTGCATGGGTTGTGCTGAACCATTCTCCACAGTGCAGATTAATGTGGCTGTTATGAGAAGCAAGCTCATAAGCAAAGTCCTTCTAGTAAAGTATGTCCACTCGGTGCCGACTGCTCCTGGGCAGCTACTTTTGGTCATACAAGACCAGGCTGCTATCTGTTTGAATGGGGTGAGACATATGCACAAAAGAGATTGACCTTTTAAACTTTGAACTGGATGTTAAAATCTGCCCAAATGGTGTCATTTTTGGCTCAAATAACACAAAAAAGTTTTTTCTTATTGCAGTACAAAGTGCCCCTATATTTATGCATGCATTGGTGAAAGAATGTGATAGGCCAGGCATTTCCTAGTAACATCATGAACAACAAGTTGACTGACAAAATGGCAGATATTCAACTATCTCTATTCAAATCGTCTCTGGTGATACACGTTCAAGGCTGCATCCCAAATGAAATATTATGCACTAAATAATTTCAGTAGTGTTGTACTGATATACTGTTTAGTACAGTACTGATGGGGCCCAACTATNCTGCCTTTATGGTCATTTCCTCAGTAGTATAGAAGTGTTATGAGAATAAATCTTTATTAAGCACATCAGTGTGATTTACAGTTACTGAGTACTAAAAAGCAAAACCTCTCATGTTTAACGATAGCCTGTGTTTCAGTTGGCTGGGTCACACAGTCAGCTCTGTTCTGATACCTCGGCTCTGTTTGTGCAACATGCCCTCATTTGTGTTCTTCAGAATCAGAACACAGCATAAAAAGCAAGCTAGCCAGCTAATTTATCTATCTAAATAAAACATAAGCTTTTATTAAAGGCAAAAGAGATGCTGTTTAAGTGTACTGAGTCTATGAAGGGCCTTGCTCAACAGTACACCAACCAGGGCTAAGAGCTAGCCAGCTACTAGCACCAAGCTAACTAAAACACAGAGTGAAGAACAAAACACACTCCTGGTGACTTCTAGTGTGTGTATTCTTATCATCCAATCTGTGGACAACTTGATACCTGATCTGTGTATTATGGTGGTTTCTGATCCAGCTTGCGTTCACAGTCTTTTAGCCAGCTAGCTCACTGCTGTTGGCTTTGTATAAACAAAATATTATTTTGCTTAAAGTAGGGCATTTTGCTTCAACCAGGGATGCCCAATATTATCCACAAAGGGCCAGTGTTTTAGTTCCAGACAACTAGGAGACACATCTTATGGTCTCCTGAACTCACAGATGTTAATATCTTATAAAAACAACTGATCATATCTGATCGTGTCTGAACTCAGACTTGGTCATACAGTTGCCTATTACTTAACCTCGGTTTTACCTGAGAGTGAATGAATGTAGACATTCAGAAGAAGCTGCAGAACCTGTAGCATATTTGTGCTTTGTGAATTTGTCCCGAGAACATCAGTGGCATGAAGAAGGAAGAGACTAATTAATTTGCCTTAAACAAACTGAAGCTATGTTGCAATTAAAGTTTTAATCTATGAGCAGCTGGCATTTAGTTTTATGTGTTGAAGGGCAATGACCTGTGGGTTATACATAAGCTGTGACCTGTATTTTTGCCTTTTACCAAACTCTGTTACAAAATGTTCAAAATGGACCATTTTACTCATAGAATCTTAAGTGTAGAGAGTCAAAATATTAATTCATTGACAATTAGCTGAAGACCTACAGGAAATTTAACTTCTGATTAATTGATCATCAATCTATATCACGTTAGTCATGCTTATGACCAGCAAACATCATTCAAACAGAGAATGAATGGTGTCTACTGTCAAAAGTAAAAATCATCTTCTAACAGTTTTAGATAAACAATTTTACAGTGTAATTTTTCACATAAAAATGACATTAATATAATTCATCTGCATTTTTTCTACTTTCACTTAAGTACATTTTTGGTTGTACACTTCCACTTCTAATTAAGTAAGATTTTGACACGTTAATCTGTTCTTTCATTTAAGTATAAATTCCACCCTTGACCCGATAAGACGCAAACCTGGTAAGGACAATATCCTTAATGAGGTACTTACAACTGGCTTGTTTAGCACATTTACAGTATATTAGCAATAGTTTGCTTGAGTATGCACAACATGCTGCAACAACAAGATTGCCCAGATTATCCCGTGTGTTCTATCCGCAATGTAAAGAGCTTAGAGTCTGCCTACATGCAAGGTCAATGCGCAGCTTCCTGTGCTGCCAAGAGCATGGCTTTGTCACAGCCACTAGCTACATTCTGTCTATTCAGCACCAAGGACGTTCTATACTAAAAGTGTTATATATGGAATAACATCAAGAAAAATGAAGCCCTGCTGAAACATCCAGCTTAGTCTGACCAACTACCAGGGCAATAACTAATGTTATTAGCATTACTAATGCTACAATATAGACAGTAAACAATAAGGAAAATTTCACACATTTATTGATCAAATTAGTCAAGTAATAAAGATGCTGGAAAATAGCACCAGCTGGCAAAGACTAACCAACTTGACCTGCTCAGCCTGCTTTTTTGCAGCTGGTAGCTGTTCAGATCATCCAGGGTTTTTCAGCAGGGAGAAAAGAATGAATGGCTATATATTCCTATGCAGGTGAAAATATTTGTTCACATACAAAATGTAGCCTACAGTAAACACAATATACAAAAAGTTACCATAGTAGAAAAGGCCCAGCTATCTAAGCAAACCGCTATGAACATAGCTAAGCCAGTGTTTCATCTATAGCAGTACCTGTTTCACTTGAGTGGATGTTAGGAGCTAGCCAGGTTAACTATCAGATAGCTAATGCTAAGCTAACTATTATATAATGTGATTAAAACTAAACACTAGCAAGCTAGCTAACATTAAGCTGTAAGTTATATTGTGTAAACCAGTAGCCAACATTGCTAGCTAGCTAGCTAACGTTAGGCTAAATTGTGAAAGCAATAACCAAGGTCACTAGCTTACATGCAACTAGTTAGCTAACATGCAACTATTAAACTATTAACCAGGTTTGCTAACATTAGGCTGCCTATTATATTGTGTAGATAAAATCACTATACAAGTTTGCTAGCAGGTGTAACGCTAACTACATAGTTTCTTTTTAATGTATAATATGTAAAACATGTTTTATAATAGATAATGGTATACAATGCACATGATTATGAATATTTTAATTTCATAATTCATACAGGTCTACTGCAATACATGGCAAGTATCTGACCTTTAAAGCAAAACTGGAGCTTTGTGCGAACAGAAGGCACTCAAAAAGCACACAAAGCTCATGCATTATCAGATATGTTACAATTCCTTTAAAAACATACCTTACAAACATTGGGAAAGCAAACATATATAGACATATATCAGTAAGTAGGATATTTTATATGATATTTTGCAGTATTTTACTCTATTGTTCCTTTGTATAAGGGTATAATGACTAAAACTACAACCGAAGGAGAATTATATGTATATATTGGCACACAGCATTGTAGCAATACAATGAAAAGTGAATGAAGTCATTCATTACAAATCTCTAGTCACTATTTATTGCAGGTGAGCAACCTCACGGTCAAAATCTTAATGACTTGTCATTTTGCCATCATACTATTGTACAGGTTTATGGCCTAATTATGATAGTGCTGTGCTCATGACATAAAGTTGTAGAGTCAGCAGGAAGAGATGTGTATTTAAGCAGAGGAAATCTATCCACGAGTACTTTCCTCTAAAATCAGCCATCCATTCACTCCTCACTGACACCATCTCTATTCAGCCATGGCTTTCTCTGGCAAGTGGGAGACTGAAACTCAGGAGGGATATGATGAATTCTGCAAACTTCTTGGTGAGTGATTTGGTGCTAGGAGCTAGAGGTGTGGATTAGTGATGTGTCCTTTTCGTGAATGGGTCAACTTTTTGAGCTTCTTTTGACAAGGAGGACCTGCTGCACTGCTCCTTTGTAAAGATGTACAGGACTTAATTAAGTGTATTACAGCAGGTGATCAGTTATCAAGATAAATGTACCTTCTTAATGAAGCACAGACACAGCAGGCAAAGGGATGCTTACTGTTTTTGCCACTGCTTATTTACTTTTACATTTGGCACATGCCCTTA
>CM074959.1:5911848-5986444 GCA_037577455.1 Pangasius macronema | reverse complement strand
CACAGACACAGCAGGCAAAGGGATGCTTACTGTTTTTGCCACTGCTTATTTACTTTTACATTTGGCACATGCCCTTAGCCAGAGCGAAATACGGAAGTGTTTTGAAATCTCTATCAATAAATACATCCTCATATTGGTTCACTAGGTCAGTGACTAAGAGTACTATTTCTAGACTAGTTCTAATTTAAGTACTTCATGAAGTGGTAGGTCTTTAGTTGTTGTTTGAAGACAACCAGTGACTCAACTGTTCAGACATCTAAGGGAAGTTTATTTCACCACCTATGCGCTAGAACAGTGGAGAGCCTTGATGCATGCCTGGGATTCAGACTGGGACTGGGACTCAACAAAAGGTTGACAGACCGCATGTTTTTTACTCTCCTGCAAGTGGTCATATATAAAGCTTGCAGGACAAAGAAAGGCCACATTAATTAACATAAGAACGTATTAGACATGGCGTATTGCTTGGGATTATAAAAACTTCTGACATATGCTGTATATGATTTTCTGTTGCATTTGCATGTTTGTATGTGATTTTATAAGAGACCATGTTCATAATCAACCATGTACAATTTGAGTAAACACTATATGGGAATAAACACAAATGAGTGAATATAATTGAGTGCAAATGTTTGCATACCCTTAAAAGAAACTAAAGAAGACAAATACAGTGTTTTCTTCAGAACAGTTCTGGGGACTGAGAGAGTTATCTCAAGACAAGAGTTTCATCTCTTTCTTTCGGTTCTTTTAAAACTGGTGCTGTCTCATGGTTTGGTTGTAATTGACTTGTTGCAAGATTTCACCCTTATTTTAATTTTTTGAAAGCATAAAATTGTGTCTGTGGTCTAATATTATTTTGACTTAAAGTAGTCGTGTACCTCCAAAAATCGTAGACACATTCGTCAGGAATGACGTTTCTGTTAACGTATCGAGATTCGTTATAGAGAGAGTATTTTAACACAGTCAGGGCAATAATTGGTCTGTACATTTGCACTTCAGGTATCCCTGCTGATGTGATGACCAAGGGTCGCGATTACAAGCTCGTGACTGAGGTGGTTCAGAATGGTGATGAGTTCTCTTGGACTCAGCATTACCCAGCCAACCACAGCATCACCAACAAATTTGTTATTGGCAAGGAGTGTGACATGGAGACCATTGGAGGAAAGAAGTTTAAGGTAAGACTGAGACTGTCGCTCTCGTAACAATAACACAGAAAAGAAAAATACTGGCAATACTGGCAACTCATCATCAGAAAATGAACACTGTATACTTACACTGGGAAATTACAACTAAGCAAGACATCATCACAGCACTGGATACAGATTTGATTGATTACTTTTTTTTTTAAAGAGAGAATCAATCTATTATAAGATCTGTGAATAGAATTTATTCTTAACGTCACCAGGCAACGGTCAACAAGGAAGGAGACAAGCTGAGGACACAATTTCCCAACTACAACCACATAGTCGAGATCAGCGGCGGGAAGCTGGTTGAGGTATATCACTCAGTAAAAACTGAATAGACTGTACACACTGAATGTTTTTAAGTGGTAACTATTTAAGTAAGTGTACTTCATTACTATACTTAAGTATTATAAATATCATGTAATAGTATATTCGTTTATTATACATATTATATGATGTGATTTTGTTCATGTAAAAGAGTACAAGTATTAAAGATGAACACTTTCTTTTACATGAACAAAAACACACTTTTTACTCCTTACAATTTAATTTAGACCTTCCAAATGATCTCAAAGATCATTACAAAAATTTGTTCTGTAGATGTTTAAAAATCTAACCAAACCCTCAAGGACAATATGCTTATTAGTGTTATTATTTCTTCATAAATTAAATTTTCACTGTATGTAGAAAATGGCTAATGTGTATACCATTCCTTGCAGACTTCCACAGCCACCTCAGCTAAAGGTCCAGTTGTCCTGATCCGAACCAGCAAGAAAATCTAAATGCATCACATTGCCTGTGTATGACAACAAACATATTCAATAAACAGTAAAAATGTATTTTTTATCCTTGTGTGCCTCTCAATGTTTTTAAGGAGAGACTGTAAGCATATAAATCTGAAATATAATTTAAAATAAATAATAAAAACATTTTAGTGACTGCATGGCTACCACTGGGGGGCAGTCATCTTTCAACGCGCACTCTTGCCCCGAGGGTACGATGTGCCCCTGCTAAAATCCTTGGCAGTTCTTTTTGTTACAGAACATTGGTTTGACGCTGCCAGAAAGGATTTATCGTAACAAATCAGATATTTTAAACCCGAGTCTTAAACTATGATGCAAAAAGTAAGTCGACACAGATACTAAGGTAATAATAATGCATTATATAATAGACCAATACATGCACTCAGACTAGTCTCCTTTTATTTTAGCATGCGTAAATTCATTTCCATTTCCAACCCTCTTGACTTTATAGTATCCATCTTATTAAAAGATTTTAAACAGTAAAACAATATCCAAGTGAATGCGTGTTTCAGTTTGGGTTTGGAAGTAACCCTTGCTAATAATTAAAAGTGTGCCAGCACCTCCCCCTCTCGGCTGTTCAAACAAAGGTTGTGAAAATGATCCATTACCCAACTGCCCCCCACCCTCCAATCCTTTCTTCACACCGGCTCAGACATGTGGTGTACCTCCCTGGGCCTGCACATGTGCCCCCAACAGAGCACTCGCACAAAGGAGGCTCCCTCCTCCCCTCCTTCCCTCCCAGGCTTCCTCTCTGTCGTCTTCCAGCCAATATCTTTAATTACTCAGATAAGACGGCTCTCTCAACAGACCCACTAATCTAGCATGACATCCCATTCTGCGGGTTTACACCTTATCAGACTCACATCAGTTCACAATCCCACAATGAGTGTCTTAAAAAATATTTGCTCCTTCGAACAGTACAGATGGTTGGAAGAGCAAATGGGACATAGGCCAAGTCAGTATACAATGTTCAGTTCAATATAAATGGTCACATATAAAGGCAGCATTAAGGTTTTTATTTTGTCAATAAATTTGATCTCTCCACTAAACCTTTTTGGGCTGTTCTTTGATGTAGATAATCTTGTTTTCCCTCCCCATCCCAAATGGCCTCAATCTCCTCCACAAACACAAGCTTTTAAATTAAACCATGTACCAATGAATGAACTCATCATTACATACTGGTATACTAAACATCTACATTTAGAAGACATCATTTGCAATGTGCAGCATTTTCCTAATGGACAATAAAATCACTGCTTTCTGGATGGTTTACTCTGTACAGCCTAAAGCTAAATTAGAACAAAACAAAGAAAAGAAAGCATAAGCCAATTCATTACACTATGCTCAGGTAAATATAAATGCTGGTGATGTATAAATGCAGCATTAAGCAGTATTTTTTATCTCCAGGTATTTTCAAGACCTAAAATAATATCATTAACTGGCTAGTAGCACAGATATTTGAATTTCTTAAGAGCTTCCTTTTCATAACACTGACCTCTGCAGTGTATCATTAAGAAATGACTTGGAATACATTTCTCTCTCCATCGTAGGTTTTTGGGCTGTTCTTTGATCCGGATAATCTTTAGCCCTTGCTCTTTATGTTTGCTCTTTATTTGCTGTTTAGTGACAGGAAAGAGTGTCATGCCGAGCAGGAATCTCCTCCATTGTCTTGTTTGTAGCACATGAAGGGGGGTGGAGGGTTGGGGTGGGGTGGAGGGGGGTCTGGAGGACACAGACAGAGAGAGAGAAGGAGGGAGGGCGAGAGAGAGAGAGATAGAAGGACGGAGGGAGGGCACTGCTTTCTGGGGTGGGGCTAAAGGAAGAGCACTCCCCACTCCCTTCCGACCTTTTCATGTGCAACGACTCCACATTCATATTAAACAACATGTGACCTATGCAAATGAGCTGCTTTTACTATTTAGTACAGTAGGCAACCAAGAAATAAAAGACATCTCTGCTGTTTGTTTTTTCTTTTGTTTTATTTTTTGGGATTTTATATCCAAATGGTTTGTCCCCCCTCCCATCCCCACTGGCCTCAATCTCCTACACAAATACAGGCTTTTAAATAAAACCATAGACCACTGAATGAACTCTATCAGTACTCACTGGTCTACTAAATGTCTAGATTTAGCAGACATCGGTTGCAATGTGCAACATTTTCTTGGTGGACAATAATAAAAAAAAAATATATCACTGCCTTCTTGCAGTAATATCTCATTATAAAAACACACTAAGGCTAAAATAATAAGCAAAATAATGCAGTGGTAAAATAACAAATGTAACAGAACAGATCTACAGTAACAGATGAAATGAATGGTTACGTATTGCACACACGGAGGCTTCACTGAAATACAATGAACTGAAATACAAAACAGTGCCTATATCTGTTACAGTGAACACAATTCATCTACCTACATAAAGAGACTTCAACATTATGATAAACAGAAAAAAAGGAATAAAATGTTCTGTGGATAAAAACTAATCCTGAAGCTCATGGCCAGTCAGAAAGAAGATAATCAAATAAAATGGAAGTCCTGCAAAATCGGCGTAAAAACAATAGCATAACATTGAGGTAGTTCAATATTCAGGACTATCAGAGGATGATTTGGAAGTCCAGTAAAGTGGTTTAAAAGCTTATAATTTAGCAGGACATAAAGCAGACACTTTGGTCTTGCTGCTGGTTGACTTTATTGTGCAGTCGACATCCCTGTATAACCCAACTCAACCTGAGAGAAATGGACTCGGAGTTAGCGCTATTCTAATCTTTAGTGTTCTGTGAAAACGGGTCTGCTTCATGAATATTCAGCTTCGCTTGGATTTGCACGACAATGTAAACAGTTTGGAATGATAAAAATTCATGAAATTGGAGAAAACACGTCATCTCTCTTGTCTTTACCCATCACAGTGTCCTCAAGCTCATCCATGTATGCGTGGCTAGATTGCCCATAATTGACGGATCAGTAGTATAGTTATAGTTATGTAACTGTATAATATTATCTAATCTACCATATATGAAAAATGTGTCCACAATTCCCTAGCATGTGATTGGAGAATGAATGACTGCCATTCAGCACAGCAGTAGTGTGAGGTAATGTACATGCACCACAGCGACTAAAAGGATGAGGTAAAAGACAATGAAGTCATCTTTCTATGGTAGTGAGCTTAACTTGGATGAATCAAGGAGCCCCCCCCTCCCCTCTCTCTCCCCCTGCCTGGGTAAGCAGCTTGTAAAGCTCAGCTTCCTCCAGCGTGAGCTACAGAGGCGACAGGACAGATGCCTCATTCCCCTGGGGTTTTCCCTCCATCTGCCTGCAGGAAGACCAGAGGGATGGGGCTCTAAGCCAAAAGCTGAAAGTAACCTTCCTTACAGACATGCTCACCTTTAAAGCAGATCAAATACAAACACATTTACAAATTAACCACTTCATACAAACATCAGCTGGTATTTTTCAATGGCATCTTTTTTTTTCTTTCAAGTAATCTGCGCATCCCTGAATGTGTGTTTTATTTAGTCACTGTAAACGATACCAAAAAGGGAGACAGGTTTCTTGGTCATAAAGCCAGCGTCTGACTTTTAAGGCAGCAGCATCAAGGACGACACAGTAATTCCAGTGTGAAATTTCAAGGACGCCTTATTTATATTAGAAAAAAAAATTAAAATAAAAATAAAAAAAGGGAAGAAATTAAGCAAGAAAGAAGAAAAGGAAAGAAAAAAAAACAGCAGTTTGGGAACCTGATCTCCACCGTTTCCCTTCTTAAGGCTTTGTATGGAACTAAAATGCTCCTGTGGGACGTTTCTAAGTGTCTGATAATCATATCTTGCAGCGCTGGTATTCTATTATCCTCCAGTCACGTTCTCAGAATCAACTAGCCCGAGTACATACATGGGCATGCTGTAGTCTCTGAGATCTTTTCTCAAAACAGGCAGAGCAACAGGCACCTAGGTGTTTAAAAAGAAGAAGAAAGCAGAAGGTCCACATTTGAACTTGTTTCAACTTAATACTATGACCTTTGTTGGATCTGTTCGGCTGTGGGCCTTCTGTTTAGAAAGTCTGTGCCTCTGGCTGAGGGTGGATGGCGCCGGGGAGGCCGAGAGGAGGGTGGAGGACAGTGGGCGCCCTGAGTTCGGTCTGCCCTCCCTCTCCTGGCGTCACCTGTCAAAACATCCGGCTGTGAAGCTGTGGTGTGAGCCCAGGTAGCTGTTAGCATAAGCCAGGCCCACGCAGGGTCGTGGCTCCGCTGCCATGCCCACCTGCATGGAGAGGGGTCCCTGTAAGGGCAAGCCGCACAGCCCTGACGCCAGACTGGGGAAAGATGGGAACGACGTAGTCGGCATGGAGGAAGAGAGCAGGCTAGCCTGGTGTGGTTGGAGGTATTCCCGTGTGCTCACTGCACCCATGGCCTGGCACTCGGCCAGCATGTGCAGTTGCGCCAGAGCAGGGGAGTGCTGCGAGAGCGGCGGGTAGCTGCCAGTCTGGAGCAGTAGTTGCTGCGAGGTGGATACAGGGTGTCTTTGCAGGGCCGAGGGAGCAGGGCCGGGCGAGGCGTGAGCCTGAGGCAGTGCACTCTGACTGGACGAGGGTGACGACTTGGACTTGTTGGCTTCTTTCACATCATTATCGTGCGCACTGTAAAAAAGGCGCCAACAATTAAGATGGTTTTATTAAGAAATGAGACACAGGGTGACACATGGATCAACTGGTACTTTTATCATTACTTTTTTAAAATTGTAACTTCTCTCTTATTGTTTTGTTCCTGTAAGCCCTTTGACGCAGAGAAAAAAGTTGAGTATAATATATATATATAATTATTAATAATTCTCTGTATAATGAACAGCCTTATGACACAAACAAGATACACTACCAGTCAAACCTTCAGAAACACCACCTCATAGAAATTCTTAACAGTATTCTTGATGAAGCTTTACATGCTCTTGGCATCTTCTCAGCCAGCTTCGTGAGGAGGAGCCAGCTTCACCTAGGAGGTTTTATTAAAGTTCCCAAACAGGCCGAGCTCCTCATTGCTTCTCATGTGAAATTAACTTAAAATTCATTTTTGTACAATTCCTTTAAAAAAAAACTTCTTTATTCTTTATGTAAATATGTATAATAATATTATTTATACATGAGCCCTAATTTCACTAGTTTTAGAAACAAATTTGACAAATTCCATAAGGTTTTATCAAAAAATGTCTTTAAGACGATGAAAAATAGGCATTCAATCGAGCAGACCTAAATATTTGACCGGTAGTGTATATCTAGGTCTAAGGAAAACTAAATGGATGAAGACTTCATTTTTACAGAAAATTATTAATATGAATAATTACACATTCCACTGTTACTTTTTTATGATCTCCCAAAGGAATTTACAGGAAGAAAATACAGATTAATGGAGAACAATTTGCAATATAAATAATGATTGTTATGATTTGAGATTTGGCATGTTCTTACAGCAGCATGAGCTGGATGCACTGGGTCAGGTGGTCCCAGGAATATCCCGTGAGCAGGTGGAGCACGGTGGTCCAGCTCGGGGAAATTTGCAGGCAAATGCGAGAGGCTGCGATGCAGGCGGCTGCCACCTGTGAGGGTCTGAAGCTCAAGAAGGCGTGATCTGGAGACAAAACAACTATTTAGCTGGATGAAATGAAAGTCATTGACTTTGTGCCATCCATCTATCGGGTCTATTAGAATATTTCTTGCCATTTAAGAAAATAAATGTATACATTTAATAATAATTCTTACAATAATTTTATAATAATAGTACCAAGTATTCCTCACAATCTCTAACTGAATTCACCTTGTAAGGAAATCTCCAGGAAGTAGTGTGTGTATTTGTCCATGAAGGCTTTGGTCTTGGACAGTGAGGTCAGTGGCCAGCCGTTGTGCAGGTCACCCTCCTGCACGGCGGCGTGGAGGTAGTAGTCGATGAAGTGAGCTGGCGTGGGCATGCACAGGTTCCAGCCGAAGGTCTCCAGCAGCAGCAATTCCATTTTGATGAGGTCGCGCTTATTCAGGGCCAGGTTGAGGCTGCACATGAAGCCCAGCGTGTTCAACTGCTCCAGCTTAGGCACACGGTCCTCCTTCTCCTCAAATTTACCTACACAGAGAGAAATGGGGAAGGGGAGGAAACGTTGCAGTTAACAAATGTACGGTAGTTCATTTTTCAGTTTAATCAGAAAGTTATAAGCAAAGAACACATTTCTTAAAACCAAGACCTGCAGTTTTAATCAAAGAGACTGTCTTGTGCTCATTCATTGACTCAATTTTCTGCCTTAATGGGACAGAGAGTTGAATTTTTTTCAGCAAAGTATGGACAAGTCTGAAAATATCAGACCTGAGCCACTTTCATATCTAGATCAGATCGGCAGTGAGTCAAAAGAACAAAGGTGGACAGCAACAGCAGTGACTATATTCAGTGGAAGCATAGGAAATTGGTGATTTACTCGACATTTGGCAAATCAATTCAAGCAAAACTGGAAGGAACTTACAGAAAACGAGTAGTGTAGAAACAACTGCCCAAGAAATCAACATGCACATCCAGAGTGTTTCAGGGGACAAATGTGTTCAAATCAAGGACAGATAATGTGAATGTCAACTGTCAAGACAGACAGATCCAATCCTTTCAAGGTTCCTCATGTCATCTCAGGGAGTTTTCCCTTGCCACTGTCACCTCTGGCTTGCTCATTAGAGGACTAAATCTACATCCCGATTTTGTGACTATGTCCATTGTTAAAAGCGCTATACAAATAAAACTGAAAAATCTACAGTGTTTACAAAACTCCAATATGTGTTCGTGAAAAATTTGTTTATTAAATGTGAGTGAATGATTGGTTTCTTTTATGCCTCATCACATTACCAGCAATATCTTTGGAAAAGCAAGACAAGGCTAATTACACAGATTAAAAAAAAGCCATAATTACAGAAAAGGCAAACACATTTGTCTTTACTGGCTGGGAAAAGGAGACCTGAAACTCATTTCTGCGAACCTCCATTCACACATTTCCCTGTTGGCATTTCAGGCATCACAATCTCAGAGATGTCAGTCTGCCAGCCTGAACAAGTAATTATCACACACACTAGAGCCCAGATCTCTCATTCCTTCCACATACCAGAGTGTGTTTATAAAATGCAGGATGCCTGTGCAGATTCTCCTTTCAAGTACAGCTGCTAAAACCAGATAAGATTGCGCTTAAAAACCATATCCATATGCAAATTTGAAATGCCTGAATTTTATGTTGGAATGAGGACGATACAGCAGATGGAGCATTTTGGAAATTCCTTTGATGAGAAAACTGGTGGTAGTGTAGGGTAGCTATACTGGTGTAAATCACACACTGGTGGGAATTTAAATACCGTTTGTACTGTGGTTGAGCAAACCTACAAAGGTAACTAAACTTTTTAGCTAACATTTGTGCTAAAAACATGTAGATTCACTAAACATACAGTGTATCTACCATGAATGTTGGAGGAGAAAAGGAAAATGCATCTACTTACAAGTTATTAAGAAAAAAATAAATGTTTAAATTGAGGTATGGTCGTGTCTTTTAACAAGGCAGACAAAGCAAGGCAGAGAAACACCAGACAAAACAACTAGAAAAAGTTTGAAAACGAGTCCCTCTCAGCCCCCCCAGACCTGATTAAGAATACAATCGTTGGCGTGTATCTTAACTACATACACTACTACCATTTTGTAACTTGAGACAATGAAAGAAAATCAGTGAAACCCAACACACTAAATATCTTGCTGTGATAAATCAAATTTCTTTGTTTTCTTCAGTTTGTCCTAAGGGTATGCAAATATATGCACTCGACTGCAAGTTAGGAAGGAATCACAATCAGCATGTCTGGTGGTCTCTAACATCCAAATAACATACAGAACAAAGATTAAGAGCTGGTTAAAATGGTGTGTGGAAATGGTTTGGAAACATTTGTACTAAGGTTTTTAATAGGATATTAAGAACCTTTGCTAATTTTGCACTGGCGCCGGACTGGTTTGTGGTGGTGAACATGAGGAATAGTTCGCTATAAAAGTTCTGCTTTGTGCATTTGTTCTAAGGTCTGTTTCAGTGCAGTTCACACGGCTGTTAAAATTCTTCGTGGGCCACCTTAAGTTTGTAAAAGACCCCAGTGAAGGCAGAACAGTCTTCACTCATTTTCAGATCATGTTTCTATAAAAAAGTGTATATGTATGTTATCCAAGATTTTGAAAATATCCAAGTTATACATTTTGCATGCATCACCCAACCCCTGCAGTGAGTACTGCTTTGGATGGAATTCCTTTCCCTCACTTTATACCCCTCCCTTCTCTCTCTCCCTTTTGTGCTAGGTGTTAATATCTTTACGGCAAAGTCCTAGTCTCCTGTATTACTTCCCCTGCATTTAGATGCCGCAATAATAAAGGCAGCATGAACCCTGACCTCTCCAGCTCATGCTTGTGCACTCACAGAGGGCCCCCGCCTTCAGATCAGTAGCGGGTATGAAGGGGACCTGAGTGGGAAGCAGGGGGTCAATAAAATTCCCCACAAGCGGTGCTCATATCTGCACTCTTTGAAGAAAATAGATTCCAACAACATGGCCTGTACACCTTGAATTTCCCTAATTGTTTAGATGTTTATTAAAAAAATTAAAATTGGCGTGCATAAGATGAAAGCATTCACAAAATAGTAGTTTATTAATGGTGAACGTGTTTCATATCAAAATGCAAAAAAAAAAAAAAAAAAACAACTCAGTGTTGCAAACGCCATTGTCAAAAATGACATTTCATTTTGGCAAGAGCTTACAAACACAATATTAGATTTCAGTTTCTTAATTCACACACTACCATCCAACACTCCCACATTTATACCAGTGATGACCCCCGTCCACTTACACAAATTTTTACATTCATAGATTTTTTTTTTTTTTTTTTTTTTTTTTTACAATGTCACACCAGCATCTGTGGCCAGCATACAAGGCTCTGTTTTCTCAATTATCTGCGGTGTATTAATTCCCTTCATTAGCATCAAACCTCAGGGGAACGTCCGTCACACTAATCTGAATATCAGGAACCCTGCTGAGTGTTTCAGTTCAAACATGACCCTCTAGGCTACTTGGCCCTCCCCCTTCCTCTCAGGCCAGAGGAGGGAGAGAGAGGGAGGAGAGGACTCAGCGAGACGGCCCTGATGTGCTACTCTCCACTGCTTTCTCAAAAAAAAAACCCCAAAGGTGGTCACATTATCATCGAGTTATTATGCTTGTGTTTTCAGGAAATATTACGAATACATAAATGTTAAACTGTGGCACGGGGAGGAGGGGTTGTTTACTCGCCATTTTGGCTGATGGGATTCTGGATAAAGAAAATGACACTCCTTTTTACACACATTGTGCTGAGACAAGCTTTAAACTGGTTAGCATAACAAACATCATGTGTCCCAGGAACCTGAGAGGAAATTCAGTATGCTTTCAGCCATGAGCTGCTCTCCTCCCCCTCACACTCACACACAGCTGATAACACCAGACACAAGAGTGCATCCATGCGTCCCCCAAACCTGCCCATGGCCATTTCTCAAGCGTTATTATCAAAACAGCAGCTAAGAGCAGTCCATTAGTTCTGTAATTATCTGGTGCTTGCTTAGTCTCAGCTTCAAAGCTAATTAAATTTTTTTTTCCTCTACATGCTCCTGGAAAAACTGTTTAGAATAAAGACTTAACTGAAGGTGAAGGACTTCCATAGAAACAGACAAGCTTAGATGAAAGCGTGGATTACAAAATAAGATGGCGATTTCGGAGGCACAAAGTGAAATTAAGAACACGCCCCAAAGCAGAAACATCTGAAAATACTTGATTCTGGGAGTTCATAATGAGCAATTTGCCTGTGGCTTGAATGGACAGTGCACCTTGAATGTAGCACTTATTGTGCTGGAAACTGTTCAAACCCACTGCGTTTGACCCACTAAAAACCTGGGTTTCTATTCAAGTGTGGAGCTATTCATAATTTTGAAGTGCGTCATGTCCACAATTTCCAATTTCATCAGTTAAATGGACAACAAGCAGAATGTAAAATTTCAGAGAAGAAATAAAATAAAATAATGCAACAAACCAAAACTTAAAGCACACACTGACATGGAACTATCTAAAAGACATGTAATGGATTCTGGGAGGCATAATGTTCAATTCAAAGTGAGCAATTCCCCTCCATTTGTCAAAACAAATAATGTCCTTGGCCTGAATGGAAATGAAGCTTTTTCTCCCCCCGGGTTTGGCCTGGAGCAGGCCTCTATAGCCCATTGCGCCGAAAGCAATGCAACAATAGCGGCTGCAGCAGCAGCGTGAATCAATGAGTTGGAAAAAGGAGGGATACTTTAAACCCAGAGCATCAGCAAGGTCATTACTCATTCAGTCCTGTGCAATTAATTAATGTCTGCACAGTGCCAATTGCCAGCCAGCCCCAACAACCCCCCCTTCATGAAATCAAGCACCTTTGAGAATGACAGAAGGATGAAACAAAGATCCTCGACTTACAGAGAGCTGTACTTGAAATAAATAAATAAATAAAAATAACACAAGGTGTGTCTTAGGAAAAATAAGGGCTTTGTCTGATTCATTAAACATTGTAAGACTACATGGAATAATACAAGGCTTTACAAAGGTACACATACCGGTTACACCATAACAAAACAATAACAGGCTTGGAAAAGGTTTTAGAACAATGTAGCTGTCGATATATAATAATATTAATAAAATATTAAATAAAGAATAAAACACTCGGGGGCATGCTGTTCTAAGAAAATAATCATATACGGGTTGGTGCGAATGCAAAACAGAGTTACTGTTTCCACCCTAACAGTTTGTATTATTTTTATCTGCTTGTAGTTATATTTAATGTTGTGGAACATCTGCGAAACAGAGTTACTGTTAGCACTTACGGCTTATGACTTATAGCAGCTATAAACAAACAGTCGCTTCTTTACCGGCGTCTCGTTCCTCTCTCTTGCAGCTGGTCATGTTACCACCAAACCACAATGCCCTCTGTCCCAAACACTGTCCCATGCCAGAAATATAAAATGTCTACAATAATAAGTTCAAATAATCATAACATATGTAAGAAGCAACAGCTTATTTCTCTGGCCATTGACAATTGAACAGCAATTTAAAAAAAATAAATAAAACTCTGTGTAATTGATTTGGGTTGTGTGGGCAGAATGTATAGGGGAAAAGAAAATCTCATAAGGCCCAAGTTTACAAACATAACAGTACACATTAATTGTGGTCATAATAGTAATCTGCATTGCCAAGATATAGAAACATGATTCCAGCTTAACAACTTCGGAAGGGATTAAGAAAATTCCGATGCAAAGTTACATAAACATAACGTTCCGATGCTGCATCGAAAAAACATGTCATATCAATTATCATTATTTCACAAGTAAAACAATGGTGCTCAGTTAGCTTCTGTTCCACGTCAATCAAAAACTAACACAGAAATGTTTCTGTTTCTAAAACGTTGCTGCCTTACGTCCAGACATCTGGAAAGAACCAACATTCACAAAGTTGTTAGCCGAGACCCATGCATCTGATCTGTGCCTCACTTTCACCTCACTTTGTTTGCATGTAGGGAGACATGGCTGCAACTGATAACACACCTTAATGCATTGCTTTAAACACTGATACACAGCTGGCTCGCCTTGCAAATTTCCTGAGTAATAAATCTCTTTAGGAGATCAGACCCTGTGGCCGCCCCACACAAAGCCGCTGCAGTGTGTGTGCACACATGCTCAAATCATCCCAGCACACTAAACTCAGTAATAGTTGCCGAGTTCTAAAAAAGAAAGCAACCTTCCTGATTTGTAAGCGTAAAAGCTGCCTTGGTGACTAAGTGAGGGTTCTTTAAAAGACTACAGTCTCTTAAGCGCACAGCTGTCATGGAACACAATGCAGCAGCCTGTGAGGCAGCACCGAGAACCGACTACTGCACGTGACGTTCTACAAAGCACAGTACAGCAAGTCTTTATTCACGATTTCATTGTGGTGATGGAAACTGAAGCAGTGGATTGAAAATTCAATGCTTTATATCAATACTACAAATGCAAGCAATTCAATACTTTTCTAGCTCACTCCATTATTTCTGGCACGCACAGTGTTACAGTCATGAAGAAAACATCGGATATTCAGACTAGAAGTTAACTTACTGGCTAGGAGAAGGCAGGAAAGGGCGATGACGTAAAGTTGTCTAACGGCTACGTCATAATGGTCCATGAAGAGGTCGAGCAGGTAGACAGCCAGGTGGCGTGCCGTCGGGCACAACTGGTAGCGATTACTGAGGACGGCGAGCAGGTCGGCAAAGTAGCGCCTCATTCCAATCTGCGGCGAATGAGCATGGTATGTAGGTAACTTCAGCTCCTGGGGGCAGACAAAAGGGGAATGAAAGAAATCAGCCCTGGGTGATGGTATAGAAATGTTTTGTGTCCAAAAAAACCCCAGAATGAAATCACTCAGGACAGAAAATGATTAGAAATATCTTAGATATCTTACAAAATGATATTGTTACATATGTTAGTCATCTTACTGCATAGCCATCAAGCAATTTAATTTATAGCATCTAGAGTCTAAATAACAACTAAGAAGGATTAAACGACTGTTGAGTGCTCGATTCTGACTGGTAGATTAATTTTCTATAACTGCAGCTCTTACAATAGTGACAAATATAAGACAACTCACAGGTTTATATGAACGTACAGTTCTAATACTTTAACATTTCTATAGGAACAACTAATACATAGGGATTTGTATAGTGGATGCTCACATAATCTAGTCTAAGATCAATACTAAACAAATAAAAGCTGTTGTTATTTGACAAAGAAGGATTGTTATGGGAAAGCATTCAATAAGAAGACCTTTATTTAACATATACAAAGGAGGTTCCAGTGTCAGCACTTCGTAACGGTCAAGTTTTCCACCACAGTGAAGTCTTCAAGACAGAGGACTTTGCTTTGTGGTAACATAACAAGCTGCGTGTTTTGTGTCCCACTCTGCTTTGCTGTGTGGTTACAACAAGCACTAGTTTGTTGTGAGACCTCCACAGATTCATATACTCACCCACTATAAGTATGATCATAAGCATAATTATGTCAATACCACTGCGGCTGTAACTCTGATGGTCTCCAGCACATCAGGCTGCTTTATGATGGCTGTTTGAAAGAGCAGTGGTTCCTCTGCTGGCCCAGCCACCATGTCTCCCAGCCATCTGTCCCTCAGGGCGTAAGGGGCTGAGCCTCGACCCTCTCAAGCAGCCCTTTTTTGTGTGTCGGCTGTCCACAATTTAGACGACTCTACAGCTGCTCTTCTCTCTGAATGCCCAATGAGGTTGGTCAAATACACATCCCTGCACTGCGTCAGGCCTCTTTTAGGCTCTTAGTCTGAAAACCCCTTTAGTGAGAAGAACTCACCAGAACTCACAGATAAAATACAATGGCAAAAGTAGAGGAAGTACATCCAGCCAAACCGGTTCAATGTCATATGTGTTTTCACTCGGCTGCATCCAGAGAGGGTGAGATCAGGAATGGGCTTTTCACACATTTAAACGGCACATAAAACAAGGAAAAGGTAAACTGCTTGAGCCCTGTTAAATTGACAGCATATGCATTGTAACACCAATTAAGATGCACATACCAGACTTATTACCGAGTTTGCTGGAAACATTTATATTCGTCAGTAAATAAAGCAGTCAGTCTAATCTGGCATGTTAAATTAAACACCATTTAAATGGGGCTGCTTCTCATTACAGCCATGTGCAGACAACCCGGCAAATCCAACAAATTCAGAAACAGGGGAAGGCAATAAAGACAGTGTCGGCAGGGGGGGAAACGTTCAAACAGTCAGGCATGGCAAAACAGAGCACAAACTTCTGCTGATCTGTGCAATGATTAAGTCAATAATTCTGCATTTCATTCCTGAATAATATGCACAACAGGACAGATTATTCTGATTCAGCACACTGCCAGTGCAGCAACAATGAATCTTGTGTATGTTTCTACTCGTTTCTTACAAATAGCTGCATAGACGGTTTTAATTCACTGCATTAAACTCTGCACAGGGGTTTTAGTGACGGAGAAGGCAACTCAAACAGAAACCTTTTGTAAAAAGCAATGGAGCCTGGAGACATACACAGCAAACATCTTAATAAAGAACTGTGTAAGAAAACTGCAACGAAAGAGCTGCATTCGCTTTTATATTTTTCATAACATTGTAAAGTGTGTATCGAACCTCAGCGCTGTGTCTTTTTTCTTTAGTCCTGTTAAGTTGCAACAGAAGTTAATAATGGAGTCTGTTTTAAAGACCAGCAGAGACTTGAAATCAGTCAAATGGTCAAATGCATACCATGTTTAAGGATAAACATTGCTTTGCTTATGTACCACTAGAACTAGCTCTTAAAAATAAAAAAATAAATAAAAAATTAGGCTGTTCACAATCTAAACACATGCTTTACCATATTGTCTTCGAAGCCCTAAAACAGTTATGTATATGCACCTTAATATTAATCAGCTACCTCTGAAGCTTTGCAGACCAAAATTAAAAAAGCAAACCAGATTTAGAGCTAAATATTAAATTAAATGGTCGATTATATCTACTCAAAAAAAAATTTCCTTATCCTTTACATCTTAAGAAGTTACAGGAAAAACCCTTTTTAGTGCTAGATACAATTAGTAGCAACAATTAAACCTGTTAATAGTCAAACTCAAGTACAAACAAACACAAACAGACCGCTTCCACTTTGCAGTCCCAGCCGGATGTGGGATTGAAATACAGCCCCCTCATAAACAAGCCAGACAATAAGAGAACGATGCACATGTCCACTTCAACAACAGGCCAGACTGAGAAAACACACACGTTAGCCTTCACACTGCTCTTGGCACACAGCAAACTTAAACACAAGCCTGGCTGACGAGCGCTGGCCGACAGAAATCTCACAGTTCTCATGTGCAACAGACTTACTACTTCATTCAAATGCCTGTTAAATTAAGCATTAAGGTCTTTGTTGAACCCGTACACATGTCTTAGAGAACATTCCTTTCTTTCTACATGCAGATGATGTTTCCGACAGGAAATGTAGGTTTGCTGTGTAGATCTCCGACGCTGCATCAAAATTTTATAAAAGGTTTTTGAGGAGGAAGATCCACAGCTTGTCACGTTCCCAATGCTGACAATGAGAAAAGTGGCTGGTATTTAGTGATGCGTAAAGCAGGACCGCTGTCCACTCAGTAGCCTTTTTCTAAAGGACATGCAAAATTTCACACCTTTGCCACAAAGACAGATGGGCAACAGATCAAGCCAAGTTACCATGAGCAATCATCCAACCTTACAACAAACAAAACCATAACACAATACTTAGAAAAAAAATGATCAAATATTGCTTGGATAGTTAAGGATTTTTTTTTATTTGTACTTGGAACCCTCTCTGATATGCAAACAGTAGTATTACCCTGTATCCACGTTTAGAAGACTTTCTGATAAACTGATTAATAAGTAAAATTAGTTAAAGCCATGGGACAAACGGATGGATAAAAGTTTGGCAGATGAGTAAAAAAAAATCATGTTATAAGTAGTGTGACTTGGAAAGCTCACCTTAATTCGCAGAGCCTGATGGATATCTGAGGCAAGCTGGCTTTTCCACCACTGTCCCTCTGCTTCCATCTTTCCATCCAGAGAGGCCCTCAGCCTTAAACAAATAATAATAACAATAATAATAAACCACAGCATTCAGAGTGCATCATTACTTAACTTTAATTCTCATTTAAAACAGTGTTTTTTTTTATGACTTTATTTTATCCACTTGCTGCTTGAGAGACTTCACAAAGTTCCTCTAGCATCTACTCAGAGGTGCTGTTACGTCACAACAATAAATCCTTATTTATATGAAGTCATCATTAAACTACTTTTCTCGGCATTACTAAGTTTTGCAAACCACTGCTAGTGTTTTAAAACACACAGCCGAGTTTCAAGTTGCCCTAAAAGTAACATGGCAGTGAATTCCAGTGTTAAAAGGACACACACACACGCACGCGCGCACACACACACACACACGCAATCCCCACGAGTAGCTCATTACAGTCAGCGGTGCGAAATTAAAGAGTTGTGACGTGAAAACGCAACTCTACTCGCCAACAACCGGACAAAGACAAACGTAAAGCAAGCATACGATAAAAGCGGACGGAAAGCCCCTGCGTTTGCTGAGTGTTTACCTCGCAGCCACTTGTGTTTCCAGTGAACAGAGAACGCCGCTCGGAGTCCCTTTGTTTCAGAGCCGCTGCATTTTCGGGAGTCGCACCACACAAACACCGCGCGCACAAAAATAACAGCCGGCTTCACGCGCTCATGTGCACTCCGCTGAGAGTTTCGTCCTGGCCTTCTCGCCTAGCTTTCTAATAAGTTGGACTTTCTAGAAAGATGTTTGGGGTGTTTCTCTCTCTCTCTCGCTCGCTCGCTCGCTGTCTGTCCTGTGCGGTGTTCCCCCAGCGGCCGGAGCAGAGCGGACAGCCTATTGATACTGTAGAGTGAGTGAGTGAGTGAGGGGACTCAACGGAGGAGGAGGAGGAGGAGGAGCGCGAGAACGCGCTCGAGAACGCGCACAACAAGCACGCACACGATTGCGCGCACACGGGCCCTGATTTAATATCTGCAAGTTCCCATATGAGATTTATGCTGTGTTGAAGTTGTGTCTGACTGTATTACTTCTACATTACAGCTGTTTACGATGTGGGTGTTCAGTCACCGGTGTACATCAACTAGATCCCTTTAATTAAAATTGATTTCTCAGATTTTGATTTTTTTTTTCTACAAAACCTGTCTTGCTCTCCCTCTCTATTCTATATATCTCTATATATATATATATATATATATATATATATATATATATATATATATATATATATATATGTTAACAAACACTACCATGCGTTTGGTTCAGTGTCTCATGTATACAGTCACTGGGTTTGGATGAATGAACAATCGTTAGTGTTTTCAAATTAAGAGACCCTGGCTTTTTAAGATGCTTTATCCATGTTTGAACACTAGATGGCCATTTCATTTTAAACACTCCTCCGTATCACACTGTACGTTCATTCATACTGTACGTTTCTGGAGGAAATTTAAAGGTATCTCTATTTTGCATTTTTTTCCCCTTATAAACTGATGTATAAAAACTAAAAAGGAAAGTCCAAGTTTTGCCATGACACTATCAGAGTGTATGAAAGAGGCTGTAGGCTGCTGTATTAAAAAAAAAAATCAGAAATTGATTTATTACAAGAACAGTTAAAAATATCACATACAGCAAAAAGATTTATTAGAAGTTATTATTTATATCACATTCAGAAAAGGAGATGCAAACCATTTTCAAAAATTTTAAAATTTATTAGAAGCTATTAATTCTATGACATTTGGGGAAAATAGTTAATTATTAGAAATTATTATTTATATCACATTTGGGGAAAAATATTTATTAGAAGTTATTATTTATGTCATTCATGAGAGGCTACTTTTTATATCACAACTGGAAAAAGAGTTATTAGAAAAAAAGAGTTGTAAACTTTTTACAATTTTTTTTTTTAAATAAGATGTAAAATAATGATTTTTCTCAAAAAAAAAAAAAAAAATCAGGCCCTTTCTCGGACACCCTGGCACACCAAATTGTATGTGTTTTTCAAATAAAATGAATCTGTTTTATGAGCTGAGACCTTTAAACATGAATTGTAGTTGCTCTATACTTGCACACTCATGCTAGCAAATGATGGTGGAAATCTCAAACAATGACCACATCTTAGACTGTGTCGCTTAATTTCACAACTTTACACCTGGCATTATTGAAGTTCTTTCCACAACTCTGAACATGAACATATCTGTAGTCTTCACAAGACTATGGCCTAACATGATCATATTTGTAGCTAAGTATATATTTTTTTCTGCTGATTGTTTTGCTAGTGCACCAACACCAAATCATAGACGATAGTCTGTTATTTAAAGCATGTTAACATTTCCTAAAACATAGCTAATGCAGTTTTTCACATTCAACAATTTTTTTTCATCTGTGCCTTTCAAAATTACACCATTGTTTAGTTTGTCTGATAGGTGGCTGCCAAGATAACTTAAATTACTATTGACTAAAATCTTCCTCCAATTAAATGGAAATATAGTATTTTTATGAAATTAAAAATGTTGTACTATGCTTGTATGATTGAATTATTGAACCATTCTTTTTTTGTTCATAATTGTACACATTTACACACTCAAAATACCCCCACAATAAAGTTTTAGTATTCAACTTTTTTTTTTTTTTAGGTATTTATAGCCTCACATACTAAGAAAATGAACCATTGACAAGATGTTTCACCACAGAAAGGAATATTTCTCTGTTTTTTGTTTGTTTGTTTGTTTGTTTGTTTGTTTTTTTACATAGATCATATCACTTTTCAGAGGCTAGTATGAAGGCTGTGCAATACCATTAACCTTCATTTCATGTAATATAGCTTTCAGTCACGTTAGCACCATAGTGTTACTACTGCCCAGTAATCTGCTCAAAGGGTATTATATACAGCTGATATATCCAGAGTTGCCAGCGTGCACTGACCAGCTCATGTTCAGACAGCCTAGTATATCATGCTATTAAAACATTTGCAAAGACCAACCGTTTCACATACTTCAGCTTGCATAGCATGCATGGTCTTATTTCCTTCAGTAGAGGTCCCAGAGAAAACTGGCATAACATAAAAAAACAAAAAAACATGGAGGACATACATGCACACTTGGTCTTTAAGGGCCTCATTGCTAACACTGGAAGTGCTTGACACATATTGACCAACTGAATTCAGGACCAAATCATTTGTAGGTGTTCGGTAACCATATGAAGGCTTCTGATGCAAAATCAATGTAAGCTCGGATAGTATGAATGACCCCATTTAACCACTCTGTTTGAAGCTTTTTTAG
Organism: Pangasius macronema; assembly: GCA_037577455.1. Classification (NCBI taxonomy): domain Eukaryota; kingdom Metazoa; phylum Chordata; class Actinopteri; order Siluriformes; family Pangasiidae; genus Pangasius; species Pangasius macronema. Next base: position 5,965,507 of record CM074959.1, on the reverse strand, counting down.
AAGGTTGTTTGTTCTACCCAAGCCTTCTCCAAAAGTCCCTAGCACTATCTCTCTGATGATAATGTTATGAGGCTGGGGAGTTATATATAACTGACCCTGTGACTGGACTGGCCATGCAAACTGGATACCAGAGGCAAGCTCACCACACAGCCCGAACAGCACCTGCTGTAAAAGCTAACTGCCACGCTGCTACCTCAACTCCTATGGGGATTGGATCCTATAAACTGAGCCAACTCTCAGCAGCTAAAAATTAAGGTCTGATTCATGTCCTCTGCAGAACTTAGGTTTTAAGATGGTGATTGGTCTAGTTACTTATTTTAGCTATCTAGATGTGTAAATAAATATACAATATACTAAAGATGTATGTCATATTTTAAAAAAATATATAATTTCAACAATGTTTTGGAAATTACAGGAGTTTCTGCACAAGCTGATTTGAAGATTTACAACAGGTGGGTATTTTCGATCTCATGAGAGTTTTAAATCGTCTTGGGAGCAAGACAGCTTCTTGTACATTACCAGCAGCTGTCACCCTGGAATACTCAGTATTTCACATAACCAGCAAAATATAAACACTGGAAGAGCACTGGATGCTTTAAGGTAACAGTGTAAAAATGAACATAAATTAAAGCAGGAACAAGTTCTCAGAATGTTTAAACTAATCACTGATTACCATGTCTTCCTTTTTTTGTGATGTTGAGTAGCAATGTGCACTTGTTTTCCTTTCTGGAGGACAGGAATCAGCAGAAGTGACTTGAAGTATCAGTGCAGTGCTTCTTCTCTGATCCAAAAATTTAGAGTACAGGTCATCCAACAGTACGTCTGACTACATGTACTGTTGCACTGGAATAAAGAAATTAATTCCGGATTTTTTGAATATTCTTTCCAGACCTTTGCCACGCAACTATGTCAGAGGGCAAATTTCAAAATGACATTATAAAATATGTGACTCACTCATCCTTTTCTTTGAAAGAAAAAGCATTTGAGCTTCAAACAACAAGAGGAGATGAGGAGGAGAGTAACCCGGCGCTGGCTGATGATGCCTTGGATGACTCATCAAGTTCATATTGCACTGCCCTTTGTTCACTCAGTGAGTACAGTGAGGCTTTGGAAGACGAAACACAGACAACCTGTACTGATCCACCATGTGAGAATGCTTCAGCTGAGTCCTCACAATCTGTAGCTGTTTCAGGACAAACATTGACAAACTCTTCAAGTGAGAACAACGATCTACTTCAAGACCGCAAAACAAAGCAGAAGGATGGTAAAGAAACTTCGCAGGATGTTTTAAGTAAAGAACTACTATATGGCCAAAATAAAGTTTCTGCCAAAAATCCTATTTTGATAGAATCAAAACAATTTTCATCAAGCCCTAAAATAACAATTTTAAACATGAATCTTATAAATATAAATTCTGTAGATGCTGACCAAGACAGTACTCCCACCAGTACACCTAACCCCACACCACAGGATTATTTCAAGAAGAATGCTACTCAAAGTGATACCAAACCTGTTCAGAATGTTGGCTCCCTGGAACACAAAATTACCCCAAATACTATTTTGACCAGAAGTAAAGGAAAGTACAGCCAGGAAAGGAACCAAGGACACAGTGATATTAAGCCAGAAGAACACCCTGCAACACTTCAACAAAGCTTCAGAAATGATCACTATAAACCCAGCACTGAGTTCAAACTGGACAGTGACGAATCTATCATCAGAAAAATGAAATGGGAGGGGAAGGAGCAGGGTATAGGAGTTAGAAAAGAGCAGGCAGAGCTGTCACTCAATACTGGAAATAGAAAACCGCCTGCAAGCTGCACCTCAACACTCACAGCCAACAAGCAGAAGTCAGGAATCCTGCCACGTTGTTATTCCAAAAGTCTCCTCGCAACCAGGAACCAAAACCAGTCCCAGAGCCCTCCTGTTTCCCAGAGGTTAAAAAAGCAGAACGGACAAGGAATCGGACTGTCCACATCGCTTCCACCAACACCCTGCAGTAGCTACAGGCAACACCGCAGCTCTGCAGACAATACCAAAGGAAAATTCAGTATGGCTACAAAGGTAGTTGGGACAACCACGGAAGTAAGAGGCCTTGCTGCACTGGAATATACAAGATCATCATGTCCTGAAACTAACTACCTGGATGTTTTCAACACTACCTGTTGGTCCTCAACTCAGCAGTATTCTGATAGAGACTTTTATGATTGGTCCAAGGATGTCTTGTGCTTCAAGATGCCAATGATACCAGCAAACAACAATAACACTTCAGCATGCTCAGAGGCTAGCAGTTTTGAATGCATTGATGTGGCCTTGGAAAACCATGAAGAAGTGGACAGAAATGCAAAAACAGTACCAAAGCGACAGATTCAGCTGAAAAGACGGGACAACGCAGAGTCTCATGCTAGTGAAAAAGACATTATTCCATCTACACCTAGCCGGCCTCGGGAGCCTCTACAGCGTCAGCATAGTACTCCTGCTGCCTTTCATCAGGACTTGCATGGATCTGAAACTAAGTCTGGTCAAATTGAGCAAAAGCAGAAGCTTCAGAAATCATTATCACTGGATGAAACGTCCAGCAAAACCAAAATGGCCTCCTGCATCATTAAAAATGTCCTTTCAAAGAGGATGCAACATGAACAGAACCTTCACAGTGTGGATGTTCCTGATCAAACCTTCTGTCCTATCAAAGCAGATGGCACAGTCAATAATATTGATTACCTAAGCTCTTGTGATACTGAAGAGTGCACCGAAAGTAATAAAGTGAACTTGGCTACAGTTCCTCTTTTAAGTTGCCTTACTTCATCTCAGAGTCCAGTGCTGAAGACTGACTCTCAGACAATGAGCTCTATCAAAGAACACATCAGTGTCAGCTCCAAAATACTTCCTAAATTGATAACCAAACACAGTTTCAACCCTCTGCTTGGAGGCCTAGGCAGGACGCAATTTCAGGGAAGTGGTACTGAAATAGCTGCCTATTCTGAAGCGGAAAAAGAGAAGCTGAGTCCCAGTAAGGAGGCAAACCAGGGCAGTGGAGAGAAGCTATCCTGTGACTCAGCAAAGGGTAAAGCACGGAACTTGAGTGCAGTGACAAGAGGAGCTGCTGGCAAACAAGCCACAGTGAAAACTACACCTGAGGAATGTGTCAATGTGCAGATATCCCAGATACAACATTATGTCAAGGATCAGCCCATTGAGAAGCAAGAGAAACCAGGTGAGAGGAAAGAAAGCACACAAAGTCCCACAGTGTCTGCCTGGCTAGCTTGTAGTCTGGATGCAAAGATAGTGGATAATGTCCTGCCCCAGTCTGCTCAGTGTAATCTGGAAAAAGATAAGGAGACTGGCAAGGGAGAACTCGGGCCCCCTGGGCAGTCAGTAAATATGGGCATTCAGAGCCAAGGAAAATTCAGAGCAGTAGCCCCTGTGCATGTGGTGAGGGATATGCGGAGCCTAGTGAAAAACACATACAGTCAGGCTCACAAAAACACATACACATACAGGCTCACTGAGGCAGTACAAGGGCTAGATGACACTATTCCTAGTTCTGCAACAGCAGTACCCCATCCAGTTATCAGCAAAAGGGAGAACAAAGTGAAGGGACACAAGCAAGATGAAAAACTACATGTGCCAAAGGCAACTCTACCTCTTGCACTGGACACAGTCATGGATTTGGGCTCTCTTGATACCACTTCCAGAGAATTTGCAACAAAGGCTGACTCTATCCTGGAATCAAATGACAAAATCCCCCATACTGGATTTACAAAGGTCAGCCCAATTAGTGCAGCCCAGACAAACAGTTGTGGATTATCAAAATCCCTAAAGGCAGAGAACAGCCTAACAGCTATCAGCCAAACAAATGTCCAATGTATCAACACATACATGAAAAAAACAACTTGCGCAAACATACCAATAGAGGCTCATAAGGGGACCTTAACTAACACATCTAAAAATGAGCAGTCTGAAGACACCAGGAACACAGATTGTGAGAAACCTAGAAACTTTGCTGTGCATCCAACGCAGCCACTGGCAACTGCATCACTGTATTGTCTACCTGTAGAAAGTTCTGACCAGCAGGGTAGTTGTAAGATCTCCACCCAAGTATGCTCTGCAGAAAAAGATGGTCAACAGACTCCAGGCCTACCTGCCAAATCACAAAACTCAGCTGGGCCTCCTTCTACCTGCATCTTAACTGTTGCTCCAGCACCAATGTTCCCATCATATTTCTACAAACCTAATCTACTAGGCTACCAGACAATCTCTCCAAAAATGGGGACAGTTAGTTATGTTCAAGGCCCAGTCTTGCTGCAAACGCCACCTCACAACCAGCCTGCTACAGCAAGTGGTCCTGTCCCCTTGATGAAATCGTTATCTGTGGAAGGAAGACTGCTATCTCAGCCATGCATGGCAGATGGCTACCCAGTACAGCAAGAGTCATCTAAGCAGATGGAGAATGGAGATACCAGCCAGAAAATGCCTTCTCCAGATACCCAGCCCTGCACAGCTTTCATCACAGCCTTGGGTGCTGAGGGCATACATGGGGGTGCTAGTATGTTGTATCCGGAAATGGGTGGAGGTCAGCATGTGTCAAATCCTCGACACATGCTGCTAGACCCTGAAACCGGCCAGTGCTTCTATGTAGACATGCCACAACTGCCACAACGCAAGATGCTCTTTGACCCAGAAACCTGCCAGTATGTTGAGGTTGTAGTTCCACAGCAAACTTTGTCCAGTACTGTTATGACAACCCCCTGTGCCATACCTTTCCCCTCCCTTCACATCCCAGCCATGTACACTCCACAATGCCTGTCTTACTTCCAGACACACCATCGGGTGCTGCCACCATCAGAACCTTGAGAGTTGATACAGAGGGCTGCACAGGCTGTTTGAACTGGTTGACCCACAGACTCCTAGTTCTGGATACAGAATATATGCAATAATTATTGCATAATGTTTTATAACATTGCATCATGTTAATAATTTGCATACCTGAGCATAAAGTGATATATCTACTTCTAGGATTAGAAGCTGTCATTGCATTAATTCTTCATTGAAGGATGCACACATACACACAATTTAAATACAAAGCCATTCTGAAACCATGAAGATAAATGTAAGATAAATGTAATCATACATGAAGCCCCATCTTTTTTTTATTATTATTTTTTTATTATTATTATTATGTTCATATTATTCCTATATGAGCACAAAGAACATGTCCTCATTTACTGGAATTTTGCAAATTTTATTGTATTTGTGAGAATATCTGGTCCTCCCAGTGTAGAAACTGGAGTTCACTGATTCAATCGTGAACGTGATGGATGAAGGAGCTTCACTCAAGAATCTTTTCGAAGTGCTTTTGAGTGTTCAACATGGTAAACATGGATAGGTATGTGTATCAGTGGGGCTTAGATCAACTAATGTACATTATTGAATATACACACTGCACTTGCTTTGTACCACTTACAAGAGAACAACTATGAGAAACATGCACAGTGTATTTTGTACTAGAAATCATGTATATTGTCTGTATCATTTATATTAGATATGTTTCCTTGGAAATACTGTAAAAATATATGTTTGGCACCTTTTCTATGGAACCTTACAGATGGGTTTATTCAATTTGAGAAGTCCATAGTCTTACTAATGGCCACTCATGAAAAAAAATGAAGTCACCAGACTTCTGTTATGAATGCTGTGAATGAGGAAATGTAGATCTGTCTATATTTCTTTTCAATCTAATCAATTAAAGCAATCACAAAGAAGTAGATCCACAGGTTAGCATGTAAATCATGGTGTATGGTTTCAATGCAAGGCACTATCACGCATTAAGAAAAGGACTAAATGAAATAAAATGCTTAATATTGTATTTTTCAATAAGATTTTTTGGGAAATAATCAATCTTTGTATGTGAAATTAAAATAAAACAAATAACTAATAAACACTTGCAACTTATTTTGCTTACATTTATTTTAAATAAAATTTATTATCTTGAGGTTAAATTCACTTCATCTGGCCCCGAAAAACTGTATATTTTGTATAGATTTTTGTATTTGTAAGGATTTTTTGTTCTTAATAATCAGTGCTTATAACATAGCAATAAATAGATTCATTAACAAAGAAAAAAGATATGAAATACATATTTTTCAGATATGAAAATCTATCAGTGTATAAAATGTATGATACAATGACACAGGAGAATACAAGTCTACACTTTGGTGCAGTCTGCAATCTCTGGAGTGTTCTTCACTGCACTTTCACCATTCTTATTGCTCAGTTCCTCACACAAGCTTCTTTTGCGTCGACGCAACTTAAAGCCCTGAAAAGTGGGGCAGATGGGTAGGTAGCGAAGACAACCAAACTTCCTTACCATCCCCATGCCAACTGGGAAATCATATGTGTCTGAACTGACAGCACCAATTTCTGAGGAGTCCTCAGCCTTCCAGTCGGTGAGACCACGCTCTTTTTTTGTGCCTGGATAAAAATACAGATCATCAGTGGCCTAAAGACCAGTGGTGGACAACATACAAAAATCCTGTACTTGAGTGAAAGTAGAGACAACTTTGGTTACATGGTACTTGAGTAAAATTAGAAGTCTTCTATTTCTACTTGAGTTAAAATACAAAAGTACTTGCTTTTAACTATACTAAATTATGTTATATTGTACTGATTATCGGTTTCCAGAGATCTCTCAGACTAGAGACCAAAACAATAGTTTAGGAGTTTAGAGAAACTGTCAATCATTTGTTTTATTCATTAAACCTGCCAGAAGCATTTCCTCAAATTAGAGTTTTGAATTTTGAATGCAGAGATTTTCTGTACCCCAGGAAGATAAAATATGCATTTGAAAATAAAAGAGTCATTCTTCTGTTCCAATATTTCAAACATATCTCTTAGATAAAGGCAAGGGTTTTGCACTTACCTAACCTTGTTTCATCTGGCAGACTTTTTTTTTTTTAAGCTATTTCTGCATGGTGTAGACAGCTTACAGTTAGCTTTCTCAGAAATTAAAAGGTATGCTGCACTAGGATTGGTTTGCTTCAATTTGAAAATAATCACTGATCAGTGTTGTGGGTGTATCAGGTTATATTCTTAGTCTTCATTCTGTCTATAACATAATTATATACCTGGAATGGTGTTGTCCAGCAGAAATGCTAAGAATCCTCCGACAAACATCTCAGTGGTCAGGAGAACTGTAAGGATTTGATCCAGCTCTGGAACACCTGAATAAATCACATTTTAAAAACACTGTCATCAGTGTGTACAGCAAGTCATTTTAATATGTAATCTATCTAAACTATGACTCCATGGTCTTAATGCAATACTTAACATTTATTATTCAGTAACTACTATACATTAATCAGTATCTATAGTGAAACTAATAGATGTATGTAGTTTGAAGAGGGAGGAACGAAAACCTCTGGGAGTTTACAAGATTAAAACGGGACTTAAACAAAAGAAACTACACACAGACCTGTCTTGATGCTGCCTGGGTGAGTGTCCAGGTAATTGGGGAGCATAAGGCCTGAGAACATGGAGAACCCCAGGACAAAAAGGTTTCGTGAGGAATTCAGATCCACACTCTGTAGGTTAGACAAGCCCACAGCCGTGATCATACCTGTTTAGAAGCAAAATAAAATATAAAGGGTCAGTAAAAATCTACCAAAAATGTATAATTACTAAACATTTCAATAGCACTGGAAATGTGAAAAAGCTACTTCTGTTACACCTGTAACACTTTACAGTACTGTTCAAAACCTCATCGCCTGCCTTAGGAGTTAATGAGGTTAATGACTGAAATGGTACTCAATTGGTAGGTAGGACTACATATGATGAGATAATGTGCAGTTAGCTAGTAGTTCTTCAGGAGATCTGTAAGACTCTGTAATTAATGCTTCATTCATAATAAACTAAAAACAATTACTTTATTATTGCTTATTGAGTAATTATCCAGGATTAATTTGTAGCGAATAGTAGTGACTTAGATGTTTATATATAGTATTACTCATTTGCGCCTTCTTACTCCATGCAGTTGCCTATGAGTTGCTGAACAATACTGTAAATGTTACCCAACAGTCTTTGCTACTGACAGCCTGTTCTTGGTGCCTGTGTGCAACAGGAAGAGAAATAACAGAAATAACGTCTACATGCCATGTAACGCCATTGCAAATGAGGTTGAGCCACAAAGCTGTCTGGCTCCACACTGCCCCACTGTGGCCACAACGTGCCTCTGAACAAATCACCGAAGGCTCTTACCAAACAAGGTGCAGAACAAGCCTCCAAGCACTGGATCTGGCAGTGAGGCAAACAAGGCTGTGAACTTCCCAATGGTCCCTAATAGCAACATTATGAGTGCCCCATACTGCACCACTCTCCTACTGCCCACCTGTGCAGGAACATAGGGCATAGGTGCAAGTTTTTATCAACATGTCAGTACACTTCTGTTTATTTTATTAGAGGTCAGTCATAGCTAATTTCCATTGCATCTGAGTTTTATTACACATCAGTACCCTGAGAGGACAAAGGTCATCACATAGATGATAACACTGAATAAAATCTAAGAAACCGAAGAAACACTACATGAAAGAGCATTTATCAGTGTGTTATCAGATCCACCCTTTGAAGTAAAGCTCTAAAATCACGTCAAGTGATGGAACGACACTACTTAGTAGTAGAAGAGCATTGTATATGTGATACTGTATATAATTGCTCCACCTTGGTAATGCCAAGCACCCCAATATTAGGACTGGAGGAAGTAGAGCCATTTCCTGTTCCCAATAAGCCTGCGATGATGCAGCACGCACCCTCTATGAAGATCCCTCTAAAAGAAACAAGAAGGAAATGTATCCATGTCAGTGTCATCATACCACTTGCATTTATGAAATGAGTATTATTAATATATGTACTGCTGTGCAGTATAGCTCTTCTCTAAACCTGTTGATGGCGTGAACAGGAGGTGGGGGAGCTCCAGCAAGACGGGCACATGCATAGTAGTCTCCAATAGACTCCACTATGCCAGCTAAAGTGGCACTGAACATTCCCAGCACGCCAGCTACTGTCACTGTGGGTAAGCCCCATTGACCTGGGTCACATAACATCCAAAGAGTTAGCAGGAGTAGGAGACCTACTGACATACAGCACAATCATCACACAGTAGCATGTGAGTGCTCTATATCACTATGAATAAGCTATGAAAATCAGAGCATTTTCATTCTATAGTTTCTGAGTAATGTGCATTGAAATGAACATTCGGATCACTTCTAAGCATGACTTTTTGCACAAGTGAATTCTCATTTAGAAATCTTCAGGACCACATGCTTTTTTATGACCATGCATTGTAAAAACATGTACTGAGAGATAAGAAAGACATGGAGGGTTCTTGTTAATTAAAGGTACAGTTTTTAATAATTAAAAATCTTTCTAGACATGTAATATTCATATAATTTGAAAGACACCTTAGCCAAACTGTTATTCATTATACTGACATGCAATGGTTGTGGATAGTTTTCTATTTCAGGATAACATTTTTTGTTAACATTTTTCTGGCCCATAAACTAGCTCCAAAGCTGCTAAGGTTGGGCCCCTTTTTAAGGAAACCCACAAGACATTTGTATTCATTTCAGTTGATGAGAGGCTAGTCAGCAGTTTCATTACAACTGCAATTCTCCTCCTAGGCAGCAGAAGGTTGAAAAATACAAACTGCCCCTTTAAGATTCTGTATTGTTATTGCCTCTGGCAAACAGTGTGCCTGCTTTCTTGACATTCTACCTAATTTGATATTACACTTACAGGGATAGGGCATGCGAAACCATGGCGCTTGGGACATGATCTCGCCCCTGGCATCAGTTCGAGCCTTGTAGCCATACTTCTCTGGGTCATTGGGCAAAACATCTGTCAACGTGAGGATATAACACACGAGCCACACCAGCATGACAGCCATGATGATCTGCCAAAAACGAAGCACAACAGAGATGCTCAGAATTTTAATCAGCTGCTGGACCAATAACATGCTACAATGTATCAGTAAACTTTGCTGTTGCAGCTATAACTGGAATATGATATGAGTGTAATGAATTCAGTGCTGCGTTCCAGTAAGACAGGTTTATGGTCTACAAGGTCAAATTGACAGAGACCAGAGAAGCAGACAAGAGCAGTTATGAAGTTTGCCAAGCAATATGGCTATTTAAGGGTAAATGTTCCCTCATACCGGAAACATCTTGAAGATCTGGAAACGGGAGGTGTGACAGCCTTTCTGTCTAGAATAAAAAGGAAAAGGGACTGCCCAATTTCTGAGATACTGAGCAAAAAGCACAATGAAGAAGATGCATCTGGAGAGACAGAGCACACACACGACAAACTGATAAGCATCTATGAGAAGATAACAGTGAGATGAGTGATAAGATGGCTCACACTCTTGTGCATTAAACATGATACTGAACCTAATTCATTGAACCTAATGTGTGAATGCTTGAGGCAAGATTTATCCCAGCCTTGAATTGTATAACATCTCAAGCAATTCACTGCTCATTTATTCTTTTCATTCATGCAAAACAATAATTTGTGCTAACAGACCAATCACCTAGCTTTGTTATTAAAAAGGATAGATAGGACATTAAAAAAAAGAATTAAAAGCAGTTAAAGTCGAAGTGTCTTTACAGCAGAGAGAGACCCCAGTGGCTGCCTGCACGGTCTCCAGCAGTTTGGAACACGGACAGGCCGATCAGGGACACAGTGGGGGTGACGGTCAGAGGCCCGATGGCATTGAGCAGGAGTCCAGGAATCCCCACCAGCCCAATTATCACTTCCACCATACTGGACACAATAATGGCCCCTTGGATCTGTAGGCCAGAGTTATAAAGGTTACATGACTGGGATTGCATTGTTTTAGTCAGAACTTAAAGAGCTAGGGTTAAGTTAAGCTAAGTCTTTGTCTAACATCAGGGAATGATATTAATAGAACCCAGGTGCTGTTCATATTTTCAGTCATACTAATAGGAACAAAAATTGATCTCAGTTACTGGCAAATGTGTGAATCATGATCCAGCAATTATGGATCACACAACAATTGTGAGTTGTAGACTGTTATTTATAAATGTGTAGTAGAGACAAAAAACTCATAGTACAATACATAGTATACAATACATACAATACATGTATAGTATAATAAAGCTCAATAAAGTAATTCTCATGAACCAGAATTCTAGAATTCCAGAACTCAATTTTTGTTAGAAAACTGAGAGAAAACTGTGTTTCCCTCCATTAACAGGAAGATTTGACTGACATTGCAAATGTAACTTTTAAAGATATAACGCCATGAATTGTTTCCAATCCAGTGACAATATCTTGCTCCAAAAAGCTCATTGTTTCACAGTGATTAAAAGTTTGTTTTGCTGTTGGAAAACCAACAGACATTGGTGCACATACACATATAGATAGCAACCTTCAAGATTCTGAAGCTTGTGGCCAGAAAAGTGCACAAAGCAAAACAGATAGGCTGGTTGGGTCTACTGAGGCTGTGACTATGTATCAAGTGACAATGTGTGATATAATTTTGTGTTTTCCTTTTTCTGATTTTTGACTATTTTTTCAAGCACTTTTCCAATCAATCCATGGACATACTGCCAGCTGCGTCCTCCAACACAACAACATCATAAAGCAGCCACCCTAGAGCAACAACTACCAGCTTACTACCATGAGATTGTTCATGTTTATTTGTACATTTACATTTAAATGTACAAAACATGTCCAGAGACATTTCTTTGTGAATAGAAACACATTTAAAAAAAATTAACATCTGATAATGTCTTGCTGCAAAGATGCATAGGGAAATTGGAAACTTTATTTTTATTTTATTTTCAATGTATAATTTGCACAGAGGGGAAACCAGATGTGTTCATTGTTTGTACAGATGATTGCACATTTTCCCCCATTTTCAGAGTCATTTGTTTGTGAATGATGGATCATGATGCATCAGTATTTATGATACTAATCTTGCAGTTGCATAAACTGCTGTTTGTTTATAATGGCATAATGGGCCAAAAATCATAATAAAGTTTTTTTTATGAGCCAAATTAAACATTTTACGGTCCTTCAGAAATATATGATATAAAATTATGATCTACATGTTACAAGGTGATAAATCTGGAGGGGAGTCTTACAGTGGTGATTAACTGTTATGTAGAAAATGTTAGATTTCTGTTTGAATTCTCCACAGTGGGCCTTTAAGAACATAGTGATTTATACCTCTCTGATCCGGGGCTGCCAGATATGTGCGGTGTTGAGGGGTAGGGTCCAGTTTCCATAAATCTCCTCTGCAAAATAATAGCAGCATACAGTGCCAAAATCATGAGCATGTTAACAATGTTGAATATACACAGTAATCGCTCTAAGCAATGCAGAGTAATAGACAGCTTAATGCATTATACCTTCAGGAGGACAATTCCACCTCTCCAGTCTTAGAATGGCCTGAGCAGGGATGAGGAAAGCAAATGCACTGGCCTGAAACAGGGGCAACCTAGGCAAAGTGTACAGTATATGGAGACATACTGTATGATCAGCTAAAAAAAACAAACAAACAAAAAAAACACCATCTATAATAATTAAATAGTGTCTAAGATAGTCACCTGACACCAAAAGTGGTTTGTATAAGAGTAGTAATGCCCACACAGGTGAAAATCGTCCCGACTAGCTGGCTTATAGTGTACTGATCCCGGCCCACACACATGGAATCGGCCAGCAGGAAAGGGACAGCAATGGTGCCACTGAAACATGTCAGGTAGTGCTGGAGAGAAACAGGGAGTGAGAAGATATACAGGTATCGGCAGCACTTTGAAACCTTGGAATTATAAGGTTTTGTGATTTTAAGTTACTGAGCCATAAGATTTTGACTCTTTATAAGGCCAAAGCTGAAACGCCTACTGGTCACGTTTTACATTAAACCTCTCTTAACTGAAATCATTTACTGCATTAGTTTACATTAACAAACCATGAACTTCAACATTAATAAACCATAAGTAATGTTAACACAGTAACAACAGGAGTTTAAGGTTAACAAAATAAGTTAAATGTTAACAAAGTAACACGTGTTAATTGATGTTTGTTTAAATGTTAACAAAAAATACCCCTGCACTGGCCTGCATTTATTCAATCCAGGACTATAAATAAGTCAGCATAAATGAACAAAAATTAAATTACAGCATGTAAATGCTGATAACGTCCTGAACTCTGGCCTCCAGGTATAAATATTAACCCTCAATGTTCATCTTTAGTTCTGAATTTTTACATTTGCTCATTTGGCTGACACTTTCATCCAAAATGACTTATAATTGATACAGTGTACAACTGAGCAGGTGAGGTTTGAGGTTTAAGAGTCTTGTTCAAGGACCCAGCAGAGACAGCTAGGCATTCCTGGCATTTGAAATGGCAACATTCCAATCACCAGCTCAGAGCCTTAACCACTCAGCCACTACCCGCCATTTTTTTGGCAGTTAACAGCTGCAGACATATTAATAAAGGTATTGGTTCATGTTGGTCATTGTAGATTTAATTTGACTTATGGATGGGATAAACCTTAGTTAATGTAGGTATTGATTATTTGCCTTATTCGGTTTACTATTTAAAAAAACATATAAATTAAGTGTTTGTTTATGGTTTGTTCATGTTAACTAATGTGTTAAATAACAGATATGGTCAGCATAAAGTATATATATTTATATTTCAGGCAACACTTTCATGTAAACCCTTACACAAATACCCACTGACATGTCTATAACATGTTTGTAACAGTATCTCAACTGTAACTTTTGCCAAAAAAGAAGTCAGATAGAACCTTAGTTTTCAGTGTCCCAATTTCAGTGTCCCAATATAGAGAAGGAAAAAGTGCAAGAAAGAGTATGGAGAGAATGGAGAGGTTAGGAGATGGGAACAACAAATGGTAATTTTCCTAGATAGTGTTCCTAGCACTCCATGCAACCTATATATTACTTCCTGACAAATGTAATAAGCCTACATAAACATTTAAGAAAACCTATTCCAATGGATAGCAGTTGTCATAAAGATCCTCAGTCTTCTGATCAGTTATGATGTCAAGTTGACAGATGGCATAAGATGACGTTACTGACATAGGATTCTGTTATGACACCTTCCTGGATGACATACGTTATAGCGCCATTACAACTGACATTGTCAGGGTGAAATAATGGCAAAGTTGACATTACTCTGTCATTATGTCATATGTTTCATAAAAATTATATAAATAGTCAAATAAATAGTTTGCTTAAGGGCCAGAAACAATGTCATGCCTTCTGTCATGACAGTGCCATGGGTTTACCAAAGGTTGTGGGTTTGAGTCTCAGGTCCAGCAGGGATTGTGGGTGGGGGGAGTGAATGACCATTACTTATAAATAGGAAAATTAAAATTACTTTAGAGAAAATGTATCTGACTTTGTGATTACAGTGTTGTAGCATTGTCATAACTATTAATAATGATCTTATGAGCAGAAGTCTAAAATTAATTTACTTAGAGTAATTATATCTCTGCTGCCAGTATCAGCTTTTCATGTTGAAGGTAACAACCAAGTAGCTAAACTGAAGTGTTCAATGTACAGATGAACCTCACTTACTACAGTATGTGACCATTATGTCACTCCTAGCAGAAGTGTGCTGTGCTACAACATTTGTCATGACATTGTAACCTCAGTTGGCTTAGAAAGTTCATTGACTCAGGTTTTGTGACAGCCAACACCTGTTGTAAGCTTTCATACATGTTTTATACATGTTTACATAGGTTAATGCCAGTTGTCTTGGTGAAAGTCAAGTGCCCTTAAATAAGGACACTTAAGTAAACAGTGTATGCACTTTCTGTACCTGTAGTCCAAGCAAAATACACAAATACCAGGGTGGTACATCCTCAATTCTGTAGATCATATCAAAGCCTGGTTTTTGAGCCAGCTCCGGCACATGGCCATCTTCAAGCGTCAACTGGAAAAGATGACAAGGTCACTCAAGCACACAGAGCTTTTCATCAGTCAAACTTCACTCAATGATTGACAGTGCTTAGTTAGACTGTAACACTGAGAAAAATGTCACATTCCAGTTTCATATCACATTTTCTGGACATCCTTTGTTTACAGCAGTGATCTCATTTGAAAGTACAACTTAGTAGGTTTGGACTGATGGAAGCAAAATAAACCAGATTTATTGTCATATTTTTTGGCCTCATAATTATTGTCAATTTTGGCCTTTAGTCATTAGCTGCAATTGCAGTAATTAGAGTAAAAGGATTATTCTTTTTGTTTCTAAATTAAAAAGGCTTGGAGGAAAAAAATGGCTAAATAAAATACTTGCAAACACACTGCTCAATTAACTGGATTTCCCTTTTAAAGAATGATTTGATTTAATCACCAACTGAAAGCATTAGGTTCAGTCATTCTGACATGATTTTGAACAAAAACAAAACAACCAAACAGACAAGCTTTTCACTCATGTTATCACCCTGACCTCCCTGCCATATCTTTTCAGTTATTTCAAAAGATTTGAGACACTTAGTAAAATAGTAAAGGTTCTATGCATTTCTCTATCAAAGGCAGGCCCCAAACAGAACAAGTTTAGGAAGTAAAAAAACCCACTGAGGAACCTTTAATAGACAAGTTATTTTTTAGGTATGAGTGTTAAATCAGGCAACAGTTAAGATTTTTTTTATTTGAAGTTGAAATCAATTCCTGTCAGAAAATCAGTTCCAGAATATGGCTACAATATAGTTTCAGTATGATACATTTCTGAATGAAAAGCTACACAACAGACATCAGCATGACCTGAAATTCATGAGAACAAAGAACCACTGTTGTATAATGTGCTCTTTATTCTTATAAACTGTGTCACTGACAAAATAAGACGTCAAAAGAAAGAGCACATATTAGTATCTGTTAATTCTGTACACAACTGAACCATTTAATCTTTACCACAATGTTTTCCAGTTAAACAGTAAACATGTTTTAATCATTACATCTCTGAGCTTCATTGATTTCCTTCATAGAACAACTACATCTGGATAGATGACAGCCAGTTGTCTGGCTTTTACCTCAGACTTAGCTGCTGCGTTGGAGTGCTTCCGTGGCCTGTGGAGGCTGGATGTGAGCTTGGGCTCCGCAGGGCCCATTTTACAGAGTCCTTTTTTTACATGGCATTCAACAGGTAGATGGCTTTATAGAGGAGAGAGGAGCAGGGACAGATTAAGCAGGTTAATGATCTGCCTCTGGCTGGACTTTACTCAGCTCGGCTCATCAGGGAGAATTCAAAAGTTGCTTTCTGAGAAAGCAGAGCGTGTGAAGCGATGGAAGATGCTTCACACTCAGCAAATGAGGAAAAACAAGGCCGAGTGATAAAACATGTGAGATTAGGCTTTGTGTGGTTATGTGGGAGTAATGATTGGCTTGGGGAAGAGTTTTCACAAAGCTCTTTTATAAGCAGGATCAACTGCTCCCTTTAAACAAAGAATTCTCTAACTACTAATACCACGAGAGAGGAAGCGTGGAAATCAATCCATCATTATTAGAGAAATAAAACCTGAGAGCAGTGAGGAAAAGCTTATTTTTCATTTAGACCCAACTATCAAATATAAATCAATTTAATTAGAAAGTTCATTTTATTTATTATAATATCTCCTGATAGCATCACCTCATGTCTCACACCCACATAAAATAGACCCACACTCCAAAACTATATGCACCCTTTAAAATAATTTCCAAAATAACTGGATAAAGAACACTACACACGATGATTAAAAATTTCCCCTCAAATATATGGAGAACAAATATATATTTACTCAAAAAAAAAATCATTTTTGGTAGCATTCTCTCGATATTAGCACCTCTCAAGTACAGTCAGGTCCATAAGTATTTGGACAGTGACTCAATTTTTGTGATTTTGCCTCTGTACACCACTACAGTGGATTGTGGACTTTACAAATCAACATACCTCATAAAACGCTTCATGACTATACATAAATACAGAAACGACATTGTTCTATCACACTCTCTAGTGTCACCCAAATGAGGATGGGTTCCCTTTTGAGTCTGGTTCCTCTCAAGGTTNATGTTCTGTAAAGCTGCTTTGAGACAATGTCCATTGTTAAAAGCGCTATACAAATAAAATTGAATTGAATTGAATTTGAAATGAAGCAAGTTTAGGAATTACAGCCATTTTTTTACAGAGTACCTCCATTTTCAAAAGTAATTGGACAATTGACTGATAAGCAGTTTCATGGCCAGGTGTGGCCTGTTTGCTCATTATTTTATGACATATGAAGGGGATAAAAGGTCTGGAGTTGATTCCAAGTGTTGAAGTTGCATTTGGTAGCTGTTCATAGCTTACTATTTGGTCCAAAGAGGGGTTGAGGCAAGTGAAGGATGCCATCATTAGGCTGAAAGAAAAAACCCTAAAACAGACCTAACAGAGAGATAGCAGAAACTTTAGGAGTGGCCAAATCAACAATTTGGTGCATAATATTTACCACTATGTTACTTTGTCCAATCACTTTTGAACCTGTGAAAAGCTGAAAGTCTACACTTCAATCACATCTTGATTGCTTCATTTCAAATTACTAACAATTGTGTCACTGTCCAAATATTTATGGACCTGACTGTATGTAAAATAAAGGCAAACAGTTTGCCATCCACCTTTCTCACCATTCTCAGGAACTATACTATTGCCTTTGACTATTTCCTGTTTCCTTGCATATGAATATGACGTCAAAACTTACGTCAAATTTCTTTGGCATCTGTTAAACAAAAGTTAGCAAATGGCTTTCAACTTGCACAAGTCTCATAATGGATTTTTAAAAAACACTTTAACCACAATCAAGGCAATAATAAATATCTAAAATTCTGGACTACAGGGCACATGAGCATACGCCTTCCCTCCAACCAATGTAGTGAGGACAATGTGAGGGAGGCTAAGAGAAACTCCAAAGATTGTACTTTCAGAATTGCAGTTTAATTGGTTACTGGAGTTTCAAATTCCAAAATCAACAATCAGTCAACTACCTGAACAACTAGATGTTCAGAGGTGTTGCATAAAGGAAGTGCCATGAGACCAACTTACAAAATGCAGCTCTTCCTGAACTTCACCAAGACTTGATGGAACTAAAGAAAGAATTGGTCAAATGTGACAAAAATCAAACCTTTTGGCCATGAAGATTCTCAGTTTGATTAGCAAAAATAGGAAAGGAATGCAGTGAGGAAGAATCCCATATCCAGTGTAAAATGTGATGGTGGATCATTATTGGTTTGTTTGCTGGTTGAATTCCTCCTCAGGAGGTTACGACATGACTGTAGATTAATCATTCATCAATATAATCACTCCAAACCTATGCCCTAATTAACAGAGAAATGGTGATGGGGAAAATGAAACCAGTGTTTTGCAATGGTCATGTTAGGCTCTCGATTTGAACCATATTGAAACCATATCCCTGTGTTCTGAACTGAAGAGGACGTTCACATGAACAACTAAGAGTTGGAAACAGAAAAGAGCTTGAAGTGTTAAAAAGCATGGAGTCGTCTCAGATATCCTCTACAAGTGTCTCCAACCATGTTAGACGTTACAGGATGATTGTAATGGAACCAAATGTTAATTATAGTTAATAGACACAAGATAATTTTGTCTTGCACAAGATTTACATTTAAGCTCAAAATACCACTCATTATATGCGTTGCTCATTTTCATGAAGGTTGCAAGCAACTGAGTTTATTAATATGCTGAGGGATGGAAAGGCATCCCATCCAGAGTGAATTCTCCCACCTTAGTCTCAGTGCTCCTGGGCTAGTCTCCAGATCTAACACAACCCTGACCAGGATAAACCTGATTACTGAAAGTGTGTTAGGGTGTAAACCTGTTGCAAATTTCTCCCTTTAACACATAACCACCAGAGGGCGACACATGCTAATGTTTCCCTCAAGATATCTCCCTGACGCAAGATAACCTCAATCATCCATGACTCAGGGTCAGTAAATTCAAAGGGAATTCAAACCATTTAGTGGACTGGATATAATATAATTACAATGTCAAAGAAATATGCTAAAGCCTTTTATGAAAACTAGAATAGCTCATAGGGAGGGATGGACATGACACCACAGTTACACAACATTACATTCAGTAGACAGTCCTAGTTTGGATGTGTATATACATGCCGTGCGTGCATGTCTACATACTAGTGTCGCTTCCCGACTGAGGATTTTAATCCGAAAAGAGTCTTCAGCAGGATAAAGAGACACGCACAACCAGACACAGAAAGTTCTGTCTGGGATAGGGACTGTGAAGAAACAAAGTCTTAGCAGGTCTCAGCCTCACAACTTGTGGAGAAATTTCATAAAATATATAAAAGAATCTTAGTGTTGTGCAGAACAGGCTAGAGATCAAAGAATTAACTCGTATCTCCCAAATGGGTGTGAGGTTTCAAAAAAGAAAAAGTAAAAAGGGAAAGAGAGGCTGGCTAATAGGCAGGTGGAAGAGGCGCAACAGGAAGTCAATATAAAAATTACACGCACGCACGCACACACGCACCAGACAGGAAATTCGTCATTCATTAAAGTGGTCTGACAGTATCTCAATGGCCATCTTCCATGCTTGCAGTCTATAAACCACACAGTCATTTAAACAAACACCTTTAAAACCACACCAACACCTTCTTAAATAAAGAAAAAATAACTTTATTACACCCCAATGAAAAAAGTAAACATGACACATCACAGCGAAAGGAGCAATGGTTAACAACTGAGTGACCTAAATGCCACACCCATATTCATCCAGTCTTACTGGCCACCGTTGAAAAGAACAATAATTTGTGTGTTCTGCTCCTAGAAATAACTGTATTCACACAGGAACATGCAAATGTGCTTAAACAAATAACAGGCTGTGGAAAAGAAAGTGAAAACAGGGCTGTGGGTGCACTTTATTGGGCCCGCCTGGACATTAGCATTTCTCTAATGTTGTCCTCTGCCTCCTTCACACTGCGCTCTAGGTACGTCTTCTTTTGCTGTAGAGAAAAGAGAGACAGATAAGACATGCAATATTGTGTGAAATCATTTAATTATCATCTAATTATATCCTTTAGCAATCAGAGATGTTGAGAATACACTATATGGCCAAAAGGTTTTGGGCACCTGACCATCACACATCTTCCCCACACTGTTGCCACAAAGTTGGATGCACACAATTGTATAGAATGTCTTTGTATGTTCTGGCATCACAATTTCCCTTCACTGGGACTAAGGGGCCCAAACCTAAACCAGCATGACAATGCCCCAGTGCACAAAGCGAGCACCAAGATAACACTGTGTGCCAAGGTTAGAGTGGAAGAACTCAAGTGTCCTGTACAGAGCCCTGACCTCAACCCCACTAAACACCTTTGGGATGAACTGGAACTGACCTCATTGCTTGACCTCACTAATGCTTTTGGCTGAATGGGCAAATCCCCACAGCCACACTCCAAAATCTAGCGGAAAGCCTTCCCACAAGAGTGGAGGTTATTATAACAGCAAAGGGAGACTAAATCTGGAAAGCAATGTTCAACAACAAACATATGGGTGCGTGATGGACTGGAGTCTCGTCCAAGGTGAACCCCCCCTCCTTGTGCCCAGTGCTCTCGGGGTAGGCTCCAGATCCACTGAGACCCTGACCAGGATAAAATGGTTACTGCAGATGAATGAATGGACTTTTTCCATTTTTCCATATCTCCATCCATCCATCCATCCAATCAACCCTCAATTCATCCATCCATTCTATCAACCCTTCATCCATCCATCCATCCAATCAAGCAACCATCCATGCAAATCAACCATCAGTCCATTCATACATCAAAATATCCATCCATCTTTTAATCATAGGTGTGTGTCATACTCTAGAACTACTTGTACTGAAAATACAGTACACTTAATCTGTGTATGGAAGACTAATCCATGATGTTTAGTGCTGCTCAAGTCAGACTCAAAAACATATGCCAATGTTATACCTGATTTAAACGACAAATATGTACATCTGTAGTCATTTGGTGCCAGTCCTCAGAAATTAAGACTACATATCTGCATGGTATTATACAAAAATAAATCATGATAAATCAGTATTCCAGACAATTTTTCAGGATACTGTTTGCTTCATGTGCATTTTATATTATGACTACATCATGACTACACTATAACTATTAAAATGTATAGACCTCACATGTCTAAACCCATCTACAAATATGTACTACAAACTAATCTTCTGGATTAGCAGGCTACATAGTAAACACTTTTAAGTATAAGGTCATTGTACATGTGTGTTGAGACACAGCTTATAGACAATGGCAGAAAGCTTTGAAGAAACGCTAACAAAACTTGCTGCATTTGTATGACGTCTCCATGTCACCCTACAGTGACAATTATGCTCAGTGATGTCTCCACTCTGACTTGCCTCCTACTGGATATAAATTTTAACGTACAAAAGGTATACAGGTAAGTATTTGAGCAATGCAGCTAAACTAACAGTCATGTGTACACACTTGTATATTGTTGACTATAGTCTGCATAATAAATCATAATTACACAATCACTCTCATACAAGTTTGAAGACAATAACTGACTAAACACACCTTTAGTACTAGGTACACATCTTTCCAATATTTGACATTTACGATTGAAACCAAATGTGATGCAAACTGGTGCAAGGTATTTCCTCCATTCAGCTGAAGTGACCCTTTCAAAATATTAAATCATCATCTAAAGATACACTAGCCTATTCAGGAATAAAGGTGGGAGGGTGGGGCACGTCTCAAACACCTGAGTGAGCAGCTAAATTAAAGTGGTGTCGGGAAAACATGCTGTTATCTGAAACCTCCCAAATATGCCCTGTACAAGAGCCTTGAGTCATTACTACAGTGTGCACACACATACACACACACACACACACACACACACACACACACACACACACACACACACAAGTTACAACAGTGTACTTCTGGCTCATAGACATTTTGACCACATCTCAAACCACGCAAACCAAGGCCATGTGAATAGCATCGTTGTGAAATATATGGATTCACACGCGTGTTTACCACTCAAGTCTTACTCGTGTAGATGCTGGTCTTTGGGCTTATGACCAACATTCCTTTTGCATGAATTACATGTGAGAACAGTTCTCACTAAATATGCCAGGCTTGTTACTTTCTCACATACCTGCATTTGTTCAACAAATTTGCAGTTCAACAAGTTTGGCATTTGCTTTCTTCAGTCTACAAATTCTATAAGACTATGGTCTTGCTAACCCTCCTTGAAATATGATCATACACTGCACACACAACTATAACAGCAGATTCATAGGAAGTCACATGAGGAAGCACATTTGTGTGGAAATAATAAGAAAAGGAATGTCTATGGCATGGTTCCAATGAAAAGACACAACCCTGCGAAGTCTTCACAGCACTTCTGAGATCCCCACTGGTGTAGTCTCATTTCATTTTTGTCCAACAAATTGTTACTGTAGTTCAGGGCTTGTTCATGTCTTAATTTCTGTCAGGCCTGGAAGATGTCCACCTAAGTAAGAGGTCCTTATATAGTAATGTTAAATGCTGAAAGCTTGCAATGAGTGCAGCTACATTAGTGCCAAAGTAACCATGGTCTACCTGCTAGACTATCGCATGTACCATAAAAAGATATATACTACATGACCTAAAGTATGCGGACAACCCTTCTAATTAATGGTTTTGGCTATGCCAGTTATACCTATTGCCAAAATGTGCATAAAAGCAAGCCGTGTAACCCCCAAAACAAGTACAATCTGCATGGGGTGTGCTGAAGAGCTCAGAGGCTTTGACCGTGGCACATTTTCAACAAGTCAGTTCATCAATACTCTGCCTTGGTAGAGCTGGCCTGGTAACTGTTAGGTGCTGTTAATGTGAAATGGAAACACAATATCAGCTCATCTGTGAAGCAGCAGGCTACACAAACTTACAGAAAGAAACTGAGTTATGAATGGTCATCGGAGACAATGCGAGTACCCAGCCTGTTCATTGAAAGCTTCATGGATTGGGTTTCCATGGCCGAGCAGCCACACACAAGCTTAGCATCATCATGTGCAATGGTACTCATCAGCTGGAAAGATATAAAGCACACCAGCATTGAACTCAGGAGTGATAAATTATGCTTACACTATTCAGATGCTTAGTGCCAACAATATACACCGAATCATAACACTCCATAACATTAAAACCACTGACAGGTGAAGTGAATAACACTGATTATCTCGTTACAGTGGTACATGCCAAGGGGTGGGATATATTAGGCAGCAAGTGAATAGTCAGTTCCTGATGTTGATGTGTTGGAAGCAGGAAACCTGGCAAGTGTAAAGATCTTAGCGACTTTAACAAGGGCTTGGGTCAGAGCATCTACAAAACGGCAGGTTTTGTGGGGTGTTTCCAGTATGCAGTGGTTAGTAGCTACCAAAAGTGTCCCAAGGAAGGTCAACTGGTGAACTGGCGACAGGTTCACAGGCGCCCAAGGCTTACTGATGCATGTGGGGAGCAAAGGCTAGCCCGTCTGGTCCGATACCACAAAAGAGCTACTGTAGCACAAATTAAAAAGTTAATGCTGGCTAAGACAGAAAGGTGTCAGAACACACAGTGTACTGCAGCTTGCTGCATATGGGGCTACATAGCCACAGACCAGTCAAAGTGCATATGCTGACCCCTAAAACATCCACTACCTAAAAGTGCACAATTGGCATGTGACCACCTACAATTGGCAAGCGACCATCAGAACTGGACCATGGAGCAATAAAAGAAGGTGGCCTGGTCTGATGAATCACATTTTCTTCCTGGTTAGATCCTGAGCTTGGGTTACTGTCCATGTTATCACTGTATCTCTGGGTTCCTCAGGGTTCTCCAGTTTTCTCCCACTTCCGAAATCTTCTTGCTGGCAGGCGGACTGGCAATGTTATACTGATGGACTGGATGGTGTCTTACTCAGGGTGTATTCCCACCTTGCGCCTGGTTTAAAAGAATTCAAATTAGAAAAACACTGCTTTGGATGCTACGTGCAACAAGGCTCCATTGAGGCTACTGACAAAATGCCATCAGATAAACTGTTAGTCATTGTTCACTGAAGGGAGGATTTAATTATAGCACCTTGCCGATCCTGTTCACCAACACAACAGTGTCTTTGAACGATACACTAAAGGCAATAGAGCTCTTACATGAGAGTGCAATGCACCACAGTTTAACCACACACTTCCTTGTTCTGGAAAGCGAAGGCTGGGTAGGATAAGAGGGGGGAAACTTTTCTATAATTGATGTCTCCTGTTTGTCAGTGACATGTTCCTTTATATACAAACAGAAATATGTCCTGAGAAACCCTGATAGGACTTATGACAACAACTGCTATCTGTCTCATACCACACATTCCACCAATCTACAGGCAGATATAGAACAGCTACTTATTATTAAAAGGTCACTGTGGACAAAAATATCTTTAAAATGACAGAGAAACTCAGGAGGACAAACAACAGGAGTGGAAAGTGCCTGGAAGACTCGTTCCTAAGGTTTCCTGGGCATTCTACAGCTAGAACATGATATTATGTGCATGTTTATTTTTAAACTTGCCTGTTCATTAACTACTTTAGTTACCTGTGGGAAACCAATCACAATCACAAAGCTCCATGCAGCTCTTCAGAATTTACTGAAATGCAGTAAGGGCAGTGATTAGTGCTATGTTTTTCCCCCGGGCTGGAACTATTGCAACATTACATGAGAATACGCAAAAGATTATGGTTTGTGTGATCAGAAAGCGGTTTTAAAGAAGTGAAAGAATTAGCACAATGTGTGCAAAAAAAGGAACAGTAATGATATCACATCTCTCCAAACATCATCAAGGACTCAACTGACCAGTACTGGATTGGACTGGATGTTTATGGGCAATATGCTGGCACTGTGCGATTGACCAATTCCCAGCTACGCATCACCCACATCTGCACTAGATAACTGTACCTCAATATGGCACTTTGGNAAAATGAAACAAATATATCACAATACTTATTTCTTCCTGATGACCACTATGTAGAAAGCTTTTGTGTGTCACACATACATTGCAGTGAAATTTTTGTAAGGAAGGTGGGGTCAGTGCAGTATCAGCCTAGGGCTAAGGGCCTTGCTCAAGGGACTAACAGCGGCAGCTTGGTAGTGCTGGGCCTTGGACCCCTGACCTTCAGATTAGTAAACCTTAAACACTGCCCACTACTGAATTCTCATTTCCCATCATACAAAAAAAAAATAAAAAATCAGCCCCAACAGTATCCTATGCAGCAATTTGCTCATACTATATTCACTAAATGTTTCATTTAATAGCTATCTAGCCATCCACTATAGCACAAGGCTACACAAAACACTGAGTGGGAAAACTATATTTACCCCTCCATCAAGTAGCACGAGTAGGGAAAACCTTGGCCTAATGGTTAATTCCAACTTGCCCCAACATGAAACACTCTTGTCAGAAGATAATGATACCTTATAAGGCTGACCTTTACAGAACAATGCAGAAGGAGGCATAAAGAGAAGGTTTCTGACGATTGGTGAGTCAAACCGCAGAACCTCTCATTGTTCAAGCCTCAATGGGCCTCTTACAGCAGCCCTCGGTGCCCAGAGCAACTTCAGTCTGCACACACGACAGGCCAGATAGACTGCACACATCCTCCTCTAAATGGGGCCCTTTGTTGTTTGTTGTTGGATGTTCCTCTGTTGCAAGCAGAGGCACTGAAGTGCTGACCTGCTGGGAATGCCAACACAATCTCTCAGTGACTAAAGAACAACAACAGAGCCTAATACAGGACTGCTTTGGCAAGTGTAAAGCAAATCTGAACATCAACTTCCAACAAGGGTTTTTTTTTTTTTTTGACATGCTGTACTACGCCCCCACCCCTCCGCAGGGTTTTAGCTCAATGGTATTCTTAGACTGTGACCTGTTGAACTAGTATTAGGATATGTTTTGACACAGACTACAAAGCACTTCTGTAAGTCGCTTTGTATGAAGACGTCTGCTAAATTCTGTAAATTTAAATGAAAATGCAACAATAATATGGCTACGGGTATACACACTTCAAGGAATACAGGTGGTAAAATTGTTATTCAAATTGTTTTTCAGATGATTTTTAAATATGGTGATATATGAAGTAGTCTAATTTACATATTCATATTCTAAATACAGTACTGCTGTGTCTTGGCCAAAATGTGTGTGCTCACAAGCAGCAGCATCATTCACAAACTCACCTGAGCATCTTGCGGACATCTGGAGGATATACATAAGCGACATCCACTAGATGGCACGTCAGAGCCAAAACATCCCTGTCCATGAGGTTTGGAACTGTCTATCTGTAATATTTAGCAATTTCATGCACAGTGACTTTAAACACACTGGTGAGTTCTGTTTCTTTCTCAAACTTCTTCACTGTGATTGTTTTCATGAGCTGTGTCTCATATCTAAAACTCTTACCTTACATTCAAAAGTGTTTGCTATTCTAGAAAATCCAGAAAACAGCTACTCAAAATAGATCTTTTGGTAGGTTTAAAGGCTACATGAGAGGTTTTAAAAATTCAAACACTAACTGTAATAGGAAAACTGGCTAGTGACAGTACTCAATAATGGTCTAAAATAGTACACAATGTGTATGATTTGGGACACAACGTTAGTTTCTTTATTCAGTTTCAGACACAGGATCATTGGTGTTATGCCACCCCCCACTATTTATGTAGCTATTGCACCACGCGCCACGTTAATTTCTGAGGACGTGCATAAGTGAGGCTCCAAACAACCGAAGGCCATATGCAGCAGCCATCTTCCGTACACACAGTTAAAAGAAAGTATTCATTTGCAAAGAAACCAGCACTCAAACAATGGTTCCCCCAATTTCTAATAAGAACGCTGCATAAAACTGCTGCAGTGACAGTTTCTGCACTTTGATCAGTCATTCAAATTAATTGACCCATATTATTCAATCAGTTATAATTATAATTATAATTATTATTATTATTATTATTAAGCTGAATTAGGAATTATGTGGAAGCAAGGAAACATTAAATTTGTAAAGTGCAGACTTCCCAAGACTGGATAAAAATAAGTCAGTCATACTCTAGAGTGCCCATGAATCATAATCCTAGAGGTTAAAAGAATCGTAATCCTACATCCAAAAATAAGATGGCATGTTTGATGATGGTTTATTCAGTTTATTCTAAGCTATATGCAAAACTTGTGTATACAGAAATGTCAAAGAAATGCAATGCTGTCCTGAGGTCAAGACGGCTTATGTCAAGCACCAGATGACTGGGAGGTGATAACAAGAACTCACCACTGGATTCCTAAAAAAGGGGGCATGAAAGGTCTGCACTACAATTGTGACAGAGTGCGAGCTTCACAGGAGCTTAATGCTATCTGTTATAACGTTATCTGTTATGTCACTCTTGACATTGATAGTGTGAAGACACCTATCACATGTCATAGACAGGGAGTGAGCATCAAAGTGCCTTGTAGGGACATTTGTCCCCAAGCTCACACCCAATGCTGACACCCAAGCCTTGCGAGTAATCCTGCAGACTGTCTCCCCACTGGCCCCTCGAGTATTAATAACGGCCGTCACCCATCTTTTCCTGTCAGTACAGCAAACATTGTCCTGTCAGTGACAAGACAGAGGAGTTGACAGGTCCATAAACTGATCTGTCATCAAACCCGGTCTCTCCTACACAGCAAGCCAAGTGCCCACCTGCATCCTGGGCCAATTATGAGTTCATGAAGGAATCATTAGCAGCCGTATTGTCATCACTCATACACAGCGGTCACGAGGATCTCTGAGGGGGGCCAGCGCACTGCTGGGATGCTAATGACATCATGTTACCTCCTAAATCACTGCTCCTTCCAGGGTAGTGGGTGCAGTGGCCACCAG
This sequence comes from Pangasius macronema, assembly GCA_037577455.1. Taxonomy (NCBI): domain Eukaryota; kingdom Metazoa; phylum Chordata; class Actinopteri; order Siluriformes; family Pangasiidae; genus Pangasius; species Pangasius macronema. Next base: position 5,937,559 of record CM074959.1, on the reverse strand, counting down.
AGCCATGAGCTCATGCACACCCTTCAGTCTAAATACAGTACAGTCATGTCTTATCCAAAAAAAATGGCAACGATGTCATCTCAATGTACACACGATTTTAAAAAAGAAACCAGCTTCTCAAACGACGGTGTGGCCTTAGGGGTCAAGTTAAGGAACCTCCTCAGTTTGCATCATGTTTTAGCACACAGTCTGCAAGTCAGTTCCGTCTGACGACAAGCAAACACATTATTATATTTGCATTTCCATAAAGCTCTGGATTAATTATGAAACTCCTTATGGCTTATTGTACCTTTGGTCTTCTCTATAAGCAGGACTTTTTGTTCCTGGCTCAGGAGGTACAGGAAAGATGATAAACAGAGAGTGGGCACCGAGAGGAAAATACAATGTCACTATGTATTGTGCTCTCTCTTCAACTTTGAGTGGTGAGGGAAGCCCTCAACCGCATTCCTGGCCCACCATCCTGCACATCATCAGTGGCCCAAGCTGGGATTACACCCAATCCGCCACCTACAGTGCAGCCACATACAGGCCCAGACATGCACCGCTAAAGATGAACCAACACTTAGACTTACACAACAGTGATGTTGTTCATCTGGTATACAGAATGTAATAATATAACTAGGTATCAAATCTAGTCATAGAGTTCTCCTCTATGGTAAACCATATACCAATTTCCTTAAAGATAAGAAAATTGCAATTAGCATGCATCGTTTTTTTTCCATGTTACTGCAGTGCATTTTTAATAAACAGGTCACAAACTGTGCTGCTGTGCTAAGTAGGGCAGAATGATACTTTAAAAAAAGAAGGACGCACAGGCCAAAGTGGTAGACACTGGAGCTGCATGAGCACTAAGTCATTTAATAAAAAGTACATGTTTTAATCCACATATAGTAACAGTGTGTAAATCATTTTTAAATAAGGACTGACATCACCTGCAATAAATGTGTTTGTCCTTTAAATTTATAGGAGCAATATATAGTGCGACTGTTTAAAACACCTAAGGCATACTAGAATTAGGCATGTGCAAATAATTATCTGCAAGATTTTTCCTTCACATTAAGTTAAAATGCAGATGCTTTTCTCAAATTGCTTACTGTCTCACTGCTATACAGTTGTATGCAAAGGTTTGGGCACCCCTGCAAATAACATTTAGTTGATTTTTGTTTATTCAACATATTTTGATGTCTATTGTGCAATGTTGCTTGTGCAGACATTATCTGCATGGAAGAGTCATCAGAAGGAAACCTCACCTGCAGCCTCACCACAAAAGTGATCATCTGATGTGTGCCATAAACAAACAAACAAATAAACAAACAACAACAACAACAATAATAATAAAAATTTAAAAAATATCGGCCCAAATCTTTGCAATACAACTCTATGTTTCTACCTTGGAGAACAAATATGCACCCACATAGTATGTTTTTATTCTAGCATGAATATGCAGTAATATTAATTAATTGTATTTTCCCTAACACACATTTTAATGCATTCAATCAGAATCAGATTCATCTAACCGGAATTTGCATTCCTCAGTTATCTAAATTACATCGAACACAGACAACACTGTATATACGGCTCAAAAAAAACACATTTTTCACAACAGGTGAATTACCATGCACTAATACTAAAAGACAAGCCATTCTTTCAATGCCACAATACAAACATTCAAACCCAATTCTTCAATCCCTCAATTCCTCACAGCTACCATTTCGCCAGTCTGCTGCATTCGCCTCATTACCAGCCAGAAGAAAAATCTGAGTTATATAACACAGTATACAACAGATAGAATATTACTGTCTCTGAACCTTCAACATATCGGTACCATCGCTTAACAAATCCAATTTAAGATTCCATATGCCAGATTCACTAAAAATTATAATTCCAAACGGCATAATTCTGTTCACTAAAGTTGGTTGAGATAACTGTGTGAAACCATGATCAATGAATGATGGGCTAATGGAAATGGTATGGAAGCCTGGAGAGGCCATTAATTTTTTTTTTTCTTGCGCACAATGTACTAGAACATGCACAGTTTAATGTGGTCACAGGATACATTGTTACAGAATACATGACTTGGAAATCATAACGCTAGCCCAAGATTTATGTACTTTGTTTGAATTTGCTAATTCGTACTGGCAATGGCAATACTTCTTACACCCCCTTGCTAACACATTAATTAAACAGATTCATCCATAGAAACAAGTAGTGGAGACTTATGAACGCCAGCTGTAAACTGCTTGTTCAAATCATGGGCATGTTTTCATTTTTATTTAGTAATATCACGAGTGTGATTTTCTGTATTTATAAAAACTCTTCTAAAATTGTCATCTCATTTTGTTTTACATTGAATAAGCCTGCTCCTGAGCTGGTTTGAGCTTAGGAACTTGTCGACTTGGAAACAAGTCTAACAGCAGACTTTGAAGAACAGAAATGCAGCATCATGTCAAATCGTCAACAATCTAATCCAGCTAACAGAGTAATCCATGTATGAAGAACAGGCTTCTGACCTGTTAGATGTGAGAGGAGGCTACCATATAGGCACAACATTGGCCAGAATTTGGATCTGGAATATTGGCTGTACCATTCACAGAGGAGGGACAATCTCTAGACTGTTGACAAGTGGACTGTAGGTATAGCTCATATTACCTAGCTGGCTAACAGAACCGGGGGAAAAAAATAAATACATGCATTTCTAAAGACAAGTGACAAATTAAAGGAAGAAACAACAATGAAGTGCATTAGTAAGGTGTCAGGCCACCACAATGTATTTCTCTGGAACGTAACTGTAGGGATGAACATTATTCCTCCCAAAGATTTTCCCTCAGTTGATATATTAAATGATGGTGGTGGAGAGTCTAATACTTGTCTAACACGTCGCTCCAAAATCTCACATATGGGTTAAGATCGAGTCACTGCATAGATCACAGTATATGACTTCTCATTTATCGTCGTTATCAAACCATCCGATGAGCACTCATGCCCTGTGGATCATGGGTCATCCTGGGGGAGACCACCCTCATCAGGATAAAAATGTGCACCATGGGATAAAGGTGATCAGTCAGAAGAACTTTGTATTGAGTTGCAGTGACTAAGGGGTCAAGCAGACACGCCCCATGACTGCAAAAAATAAATAAATAAATTCCTGTTCCTTCTTCCTACTTGAAGATTTCCCTAAATAAACTACTACTACTGCATTCAGCAGGTAACAAGAGGACAATTCTTGTTTAATGTAACATTATTTGGTGTAGCGTTCTACAACAGTTTAATAATTACATTTCCTCATTTGGTAGAATTACAAGTGAGACAAAAGCTGTTAAAAATGCAGAATGAACTCTTCTCCAAATAACAAGAAGCAAGCTGTCGAAAGAACAAATCAATTCAAGTGCAGTTTATGGTAGTCTCAAATCTGATAAACCATAATGAAAGGTTGGGCAATTAAAGTACCATGGAACATTTAATATTTATAAAATACACACATGGCTAATTAGAATGACTGAAAAATGATAAGATTACCCTACACATTAAACTGTTCTGTTATTCATATCAGAGGTGAAAACACACCATCTACGCCACAAAGAGCAAATATTTGCACAAACTTGCACTGAGTTAGTGATGACAACCTCAGACTAATAACAGAAGGCAGATGATGAACCTGCAAATTTATGACCCATTCCTCCCAGACAGATGGAAGGTGAATTGGATAATGACACTGTACCTCATTTCCTGTACTGATGTGTAATCAACCATGCCACCTGTACACTGTTTCAGCAGGGTCATAGGTAAAGAACGCTGATTATATGGACTCATGATCAAAACCAGAGACTTCTGAGGTTCAAATCATGGACAAATCTATAAGCCAAAAAAGGCAATACTCTAATTACAACTTTTATAAATATTTGCCAACTTCAGACGTACAGCCACCATGCATGTTTTATTCAAAGAATTAGAGAAGCTACTTACCATTTCCTCTAACAAAAATCAATCTCAATTCTTCTAAATTCAGCCAATCTAAAGACAAATGGTCAGCTTTTATACTTTTTTTGTATCACTGCCTTTCACCATTTTCTGTTTCTCTGGGGTATAAATTTATTTAAAGATTTATTTTTATTTTATTTAATTTTTTTAATATTGCCATCTATAAAGAATTCACTGAGCTTTAAACTCAAAAGAGACAAGATGGGTGTTGACCTGCACAAATCTGATAATGGATACAAAAAAAATACAGCTGTTAAAATATTCATTAAACACAATCAGGCCCCCCATCCCCCACACAGTCAGGAGGATGGTGTTGTTGAAGAAGACAGAAGACCTCACAATTTCAGAATTTCACGCATTTCGAAATCCAGACATCGCATCCATAAGAACAAGCTGTTTGTAGAGTTGCATTGCTGAAAGCAACCCACTAAATGCAGCTCCTACACTTCAGCAAGCATTACTGGTGCTACAACTGAAAACCTGTGGTCTGAATTGAAGAGGGCAGTCCACATGTACAAACCCTCATAATCACAGATTTTTCATTCACACAGAAGAATTCCTTTGATCGATTGTACAATTTCCAACGTCACATTTGTGCACATAGGTTTGCAAAATGGTAGGCACTACGTTCAACTGTTTGCTATTTTCCTTTGGTGCCAAAATAAGTGGTGAAGAACAGCCCTTTTCAGCTGAGTGGCATGTCGTTGTGCAGGAATACCTACAAACACGGAGCCCTTCTCATATAGGAAGACTGTATTGTGCCATGCAGCCAGACTGCATTGTGTCATGCATTTTTCATGATGTTCTCAGTGCCACCACTTGCACCACAATGGTGCTGAGTTTCTATGAGTTGTGTCCATTTGCGTGGACACTTCTTCACTCCATATATAATTGATAAGGCATCCCGTCTCCTCTGCAGACCATAGCAACCGTTTCTCTACAATCATAAAAATGTGAAACAGGAAATAACAGCAAGCCCCAGGTCAGTGTTTTCAAGAGGCTGGGTCCTCTGGATTTCTCCCTGGTTCACTAAGAACTTTCACACTACCAAAATTACTGCACTCATCCCCTGGGTCCCTGAGTTATTATCTATAGGACAGGATTCACCAGTTAGTAATGGCTGGGGAGCAGATCATTTTGAAATCATTGTTTTACATGAAAACTATCCCTAATTTGGAACATTTCAGTGGCAGCTGCATATGTTCAAGTTCAAACCATCAGTCACTGCATGTTATTTTCTCTCAGTTTCATGGAGGGTGGCCAATAATTCAGCTGACTGATAAAGCAGGTCTACAACTAAAAATAATACAAGTTAGCTGAGGAACTACTAAGCCATTTATAATATATGACAAGCAGTCAAAAGTGATGTACAGCATAAAACCATTAGGTTTGCGCAACACAACAAAAACCAGGACAACTGTTAGAACACAGATGGTGTGACTTATCTGATAAATACACACTAGAAACACTTCACACAACATCCAAAACCTTGGATGTTTGATGGGCTTGAAATGTGAGGCAATATCCTACATATTACGTCATATGCATGGCAAGAAATCTATTAATCATGTTCATTGGTATCAAGTTGCAACAGTTGAATTACATTTGCATTCCCCAGATTGTGCAATTGGTTGAATTCCCCCATCCCCAATATGTATATGTGTGTTAACTTAACAAGTCAGAACTTGCCAATGGCATAGACGGGCATCTGGGTGTGGGATTTCAAAAGGAATCAATCAGTGGAATCATTTTTCTTTCCAACGTCTGTCTAGACAACGTTTTAACTGGACCCCTAAATCTGATGCGCTTTACGTTGAGGGATTCACCTTTTGCTTTTTAAGGTAAAGAACCTGGTAATTAGTATCGAAGCGCAGACAAACGCCTGGTTGATTACATAATGGACGACTACATAGGATACAGTCAAAACCATTAGTCATCAACTGACGCATTTTACAGAGAACACCAAGAAAACGGCACAACACAATAGTCATGACAGAGTAACAGGGTAAACCCTGCAGGCTTGCCATCTGGTATGAGATCATGGCAGTAAACACTTATTTTGTACATTTACAGTTAAGGTCTTGTCATCTTCTCTTCTGAAACTCAGTATTTTAAGACAGATTATAAGTAAGAAATAAAACATATCAGGGTTTGCTGTTATAGGAAAATCATCAACTACAGGGTGTTGTGGTCTGGTGCAGTGCAGAGCCGTTAACACCCATTTCCTTCTTCTCCTACCACAAACATTTTCCCAGGACTTTGCCTGTACATTTCCAGGAAATTTAACTATACACTAATAAGTAAAAAAAAGCAAAACAAAATTGCCAGATTATTTTCATATCAGTGTATAGTTACATGTAACGTTGTTAATTCTTAATAAAGTTGTCCCTGTTATCACTTACATTATAGTCGCTATAAACCGTCACTCCCTCACTAGCCTAACTATTGTCTTAATTTCCTGTTCTCTTAATTTCCAGACAGCTTGAGAAGTTCTGCAGAGAATGATGTACAGCAGACGTTTAGTAATAATGACATCATGGGCATCCAAGCATAAATAAGGAAGATGTCGAAATGGGATCTATTGTTTTTGGAATTTTCTGAAACTGTATTCAACTGGTTGTGCGAACAAAGACACAAATCCCATATTCACCAAAAACATTTTCAGTATTGTACAACTAGTGCATTCGCTCACATCCCTGATACTGTTAGACCTAACTAATTACACAATTACTCAGTGATATGATACTCCCTATTAAACAGATATTAGATGTATTTAATGCAAGATGATTTTGAATTAGGATTTGTGCACATTCTCAGATTTTTTCTGAAACATTTCAGGAGTTTCTTTTATGCTGTCGGGACAAACTGTGTGCCTAAAATGCTGAACTGGATTTCCAGTATAATTTATGCCACGAATGTGTGTGATGTTGATTGACAACACAGATTTTCCATACTTCAGATCTGATACTGTATTAAAGAAAGGGAAAGAAGGAAAATGTGGAATCAGTCCTTTCTTTCTCGCAATGGAGTGATTAATCAATAAGTGTCTATAACACAATGGGGAAATAATCAACGATGAGGTAGTGTGACATGGCCCAAAGGAAACAGAAGATGAGCAGGACCAAGGTGTTTTATTCCTCTAATACCTCTAATACAGCAATTTGCCAATGCTAACAATTTATTTATTTATTAATCAATGAAACTCTAGTTTTATCAGTTACGTTTCATGCTGTGAAACATGTTTTACCCTACAATGTGTGTGTGTGTGTGTGTGTGTGTGTGTGATTAGCCAGCAACACAGATTCTGTATGTAACTACTGTGTGACTTTATCCGTATTGAAAATGGATAAAGTGAGACTGGTGCGTCGCTAGTCCATTCTTGTTTCTCAATGGAGTGAGTAATAAATAAACGATTGATTTAGGGTCAGTGCACAACTCATGTAAATTACACTGACGTACGCGAGTGTGCGCGAAAGAACTTTACCTCCAGCTCCTTGATCTTGTCATCTGCTGTTTTCTGCTTCTCCATCAGCTGATTATTAATCTCATCTTTTGACTGCAAGATAAACCTGTAAGGCAGTAAGCGTGAGGTTAAATCTATGAACGTCAATGCCTTGCCTCTGACCTTCAGTGGTAACAGCAGATAAAATGTGCCATCATCTGCACAATGACTGAGATACGTACATGCGTCCCACTCCTTCATACATGCGAGTGCTATTGGGGAGTGAAGTGATCTCTGCATGGGTCAGATTAGCGTGCTTCTTCACGCGACTCAGTTGCTCGATTTGTAAGTCTGCGAGCTTCACCTTCTGCTGTGTATCAATCATTTTGGCCTGCAATTCTGCAAAGGCCTGTGAGATGAACAGACAGGAATACAATACATTTCAATGGAGTATGACACTGAAATGACAAAACATATATAATTACAGAAATTAAAGGTTTTGGGAAAAATGTGAAAACACATATGCTTGACTCATAACTAAGTAAACACACACATCAATACTGACATCTAAACTGATTAGCTGGCTAACTTACTACTATTTCTCATGGTTTCAATGTGGGAAAATGTGACTAGCTGAAGGAGTAAAGTTAGCTAGCTACCTTTAAATCAATCCTCATCAAATCTTTAATCATAAAATTATTATTATTAGTAGTAGTAGTAGTATTAGTATTAGTATTATACTTGTATGTGCTATTATACTTAACAATTAGCTAGCAACCTAAATTCACCTTACACCACGTCGCTATTCTTATACAAAAGTAACTCAGCTATACAAGATTCCAACCCAAGACTCTTAACACGAACATACAGCTTCTATTGTAACTCTGCGAGTTTGCATAAATAACCAGACTTTCAGTGCCTGGTATAAGAGCCGCCGTTAATTTATTGGGATTTACCTTCTTCAGTTCTAGGTCTACGGGGGCCGCCATGTTGCCAGAGACAGGCGGAGCGAATGCGCATGCGCACTGAAGGTTTCCCTCAGCGTTCCCTTATTGGGGAAAGAAGGTTTTACAGGAATAACTAAAATGCTTATTAAATGTCGTGCTGATTTAGAGACAGTTATTATAAGAAGAGTCAGTGAAAATGATTTACACTCGACACATAAAATGTAACCTGAGCTGAACTGTTTAGTCATATTGTAAGAGGTGGTTCTCAAAATGGGGACAGTGGTAGTAGAGTGGTAGAAAAATAAATCATGACCCACCATTGTCAAAGATTTTTATTAGTGTTACTGTATTATTATACTCATTAGTTCATTTGACTTGTCACTTGAATTGAATGGGTTTAATCCAATTAATAAGACAAAACCTTAATAATAATAATAATAATAATAAAAAAAAAACAAAGATGGAAAACAAGTTGGCTTATCAAATCAAAATGCTAAAATGCTATCAAATCAAATCTTCTGTCTATGGAACGTTATTGTATACATTTGAATAAAGAGCCTAATATGTGAATATTTCATAAAATAAATCTATGAAAAAGGGCTCTGTGGGAGTTTTTTTAAAGGTCTTTTTTAAGGTAACATGTCTGCAAAAGGTTAAAGGTTTGAGAACCCCTGTCTTAAAGTATGTAGGCTATAGCTTATATCAGGGGTATCTAGCTATATAACACTACATAAAACACGCTATAGCTAACATGACTGAATGGTGACTACCATTTACCACCTTTTAACGCTTAAACTTTAGTTTATCAGTTAATGATTTTTTTTAACTTATAGGGAAGAATAAACATATACGTCAATAAATCACCTTTAAATATTCTGTTTCTGTCACTGAGTTTTTTAATAATTGATATCAACATCTATGAAAATGTGTGAAACCTCATGTGATTGGACAAGCTGCAACAAAGGACTGTTGTGGACTTAGATAAGGGGTAGTCAGGGTTGCACAGAAGGAAACTATTTGCTGGAACCACTAACCTTTTAAACTACTTCCCTACTACAGGCCTTACATAGATAGGGATAGCAACCTAAAGTCATTTATCTATGGATGTGGATGAGTAGTTTGACCCACCCTAGACTGCCTCCCTAAAAATGCCATTGGATCAAACCTGTCTGTAACATGGTGAAAGAGTTGGCTATTCCCCTGGATCTGCTACCAAATCTGCAATGGTTCATGTTTAAAAACTGCAGTCGCTGAATTATGTCCAATTTTTTCATATGTTGATTGGTTGTTTCTTCAAGTGCTTGACTGCATCCAGACAGAGGTCCACAAGTTGACAACCCATGGTTTCCTATCCTCCCTGCTGAAAAGTAATCTAATACCCTTTGCAAGTTACTGGTTTTACTAGTACAAGTTACTAGAGTCTTTGTCATGGTTAGTGATGGTATTTTATGTTTTCAGTGGGTTCCAATGGTTTAACAGCTGGTGAGGGCTGGATTCTTGATACATTTGATGATTTTCTAATGGAATACAAATGTGTACCACAAATATCTGATGTTCTTTTTTATGAATATCTGATGTTTATTTGTGAAAATTGGTTGTGAATTGGAACTAAAGGCTATCTGTGATATTTGTATCTGATGTAATCCTGCATTTCAGGTTTTCTGTAAGGAAACTGAAAAAAAACACACTAATATAACAGTAACTGGGCAACTACTCGACTAAACTACAACTGCTCAAGACTAAATTAAATAACATGATTGATTAACACCACAATTCTCACATATTAATTTTCCAATGTTCTTTTTTCTACCTAGGTAAGGTATGTAAATAATTGGGTCTTGCCAATCCATTTAAAAGGGTTTTTTGTTTAACCCCAGAACCAGCTTGTTCACAAATTAACCTGATGAAGTGATATTGCAACAGCCTTGTGGATGGGTGTGTCTCAAATATTGCACGTAGCTGTCAACTTCGTGCATTCCAGAATTTCTATTTATATGCAGGGTGACTATCTTCTTTAGACTCTTCTAACCGGGTAGCTCAGTAATCTGATAAAAAACTTTCATGTACAGGGTGTCCCATAAGTCTCCATACATAGGGGACTATGTACGGCAGCACCACATCGGTTGTGCCTTCGTCAGTGGATGTTCATGGACATCTACCTCTCGGTTGATCTGTAACACTTCCAATCTTTTTGAATTTTTTTTAATAAGTTTGGCAACAGTGTCATGTGTGATGTATTTGCCATGTTTCCTGTTAAAGTCAATCGCAACCTTGCGACGGTTTCCCAACCCAGCCATGAGAATGATTTCAATACGTTCTTCTTTTGTCAAAGGCATTCTTAAAGCCTGTCTGAAAAATATCTAATATAAACTAAGCATGAAAAATTTTGGAAGACATTTTGCTAAAAAAAATAGTGTTAATTTCCCCTATGTAAGGACTTCTTTTGGGACACCATGTAGAGCAATTTGCTTACCTTAAAGCTAATGTCCAAAAGTGTAGAAAATGTAGCTACTTTTATTGGGAACTAACCAAGACAATCATTAAGCTCTCAAATAAAAAGTAATTGGTTGTATTAGTTATTTCCATTTGATGTTTATCAGTAACTGAGCTGGCAATTATAAGGTGTAAATATATTTATTTCATGTACTACTGAAAAAAACTAATGCTGCTCCAATAAACCAACAGCTCTTACATACATTACAAGACAAAAGTATGGAAGCATCACTAATTTTACAAGAGTAAACATGTAACAATTTAATTTTTAAGTGATAAACAGTAATATGCTTGTTAATAGAGAATAAAATGGTTTGACTCTTATTGGTGATAGAATCAGTGACTGTACAGGCAATGCCATGCCTCGTGGTTCATTTTCACTAGCTGTCAGTAAACATGTTATCAGTATTACATTGATTATTGGTAGAATACTGCTGAAATCCTTCTTGCTTACACATTTTGGCCAGTAATGTACAAACAAATGGTACCACCAATTATCTTTAATTGGGCTCCATTTTTCACAGTATAGTCACAAACTAATCAAATGGTTTTCAAGAATATTTAGCAAAATATATTGTACTAAATTCAAATGACCAATATTTTTATACATCAACAAGTAAAGAATAAAAAGGCAATTCTTTCTGAATGTTTGTTGGTTATACAATAATAAATATCTAAAAACATTTTAAAATTCAGCCTGTAAGTTAGTGAACAGTGATTATTTTTTTAGTTTTGGCTCTGTACTCCAGTTTGAAATGAAACAGTGACTATGATATTATAATATGTGTATAATATTAGTGTTAATACTTTTATGCTTAATGCACAATCCTGTGCACAGTCCTCAACTGTCACGGGATAGTAAATAAGCAGACTCCAATCTTATATAGTACCTGGTGCTATAGAAGTGTTTTCTTTGCATTCAGTGATTACCTGAAATGTACACGGCATCACAGACACCACAAAAACACTAAATATCTTCCTTGGTGATGCTGTCTCAGGTCTGTTAATGCAAAATTAATAATGACATTATGTTCTTCAAACTCACACCTACAGTTTCATTTCATATCCAACACGCTGGAGTACAGGGAAAAAACTACCAACAATGCATCACTGTTTAAGTGCTTACAGACTGCACTGTACATGTGACAAACTGGCAGTGCGTTCAGTAAATATACATAATTATTACATTACAAAATAAATAGTTAATATATAAATAAATACACCAACATGACTGACCTTATAGAGCTCAAGTATCCTTTAAAAATAAATAAATATTTCTTTCAAACATTTAAAAATTGTAATGCAACTACATTCACTGACTTTTTTATTTCCTATGTTCTTTATCTTTTGGTGCTACACAGACCCACAGATGTGTTCTACAATCTTCAAATCAATGTTCGTAATTTCCTTCAGATCGTCCTTTGGAGACATATGATGTTCTGGACACTACCATTTTTCACTTCAGTATTGACAGGATGTTTCCAGGTGATAGCCATCATGTCCACTGAGCCATTGGTTTGTGTCTCTATTATAAAATGTAGCAAAAGACCATTAATAACGACTCTATAGCATAAAGATTTTTAAGAGAAAAACACTTTCAGTATTGTACTTGTGACTGCTATGCATAATTATGCGGCATTTCATTTCTCACATTATGAATACATATTAGACTTACTTTGCTTTTTCCTTACTATCCAGTGGCTGAAGTCTGATCTTCTCATCCACACTACCGTCACCCTTTTTTTGACATCTGTAAGAGCACATTTACATTTACATTTTAGACAACTATAGTGACATAAACTGTAGAAGAGGTGCATGTGCTTAGGAAAAGTACTAACCTTAAGGCCAGTAAAAGGCCAATGATGGTGAGACATGTTAAGGACAAAACCACTGCCATGACAGCCAGAGCGGTGGTGTGACTGTTGCCTTCAGTTTCTTTGCCAACAGGCAGGATGAAGAGGTGGCACCTCTCGCCTGAGTATCCTGCCTCACATCTACAAATACATACAATCTCAGACATGACCGATAACACAGAGCCAAAATATAGGATTTTACTCTTTGATCAGTAACCTTATAGCTTAATTTGTTCACTTGATTTAACTATGTGTTACTTACATGCAAGTGGTATGATTTAGTTCAGCCAGGTACTGGCAAACACCATAGAAGCAATAATTTCTGTTTCTTTTCCTCAGGCAGGGGTTCTTCCTACCCCTGCCCTTACTTTGAGCTTTCATTGAGGTCAGTGAGGAATCTTTAGGCTTTGTGGAAAATGCAACTATGGAGAAAAAAATAATGTTANAAATAATGTTAGACACAACTAAATGCTACATTCATTCACCATCAGTAACAATTTCAACCTGGCCAGGGTTGTGGTGGATCTGGAGCCCTGGGTGGGAGGTGAGAATACACCCTGGAAAGCCACTATGCACACACACATTGTAGGTACAATTAGTTTTTGGAATACGGGAGGAAACCCACGCAAACATGGGGAGAACAGGCAGTAGCCCATGCTCAGGATCAAAGCCAGGACTGTGGAGCTGTGAGGCAGCAATGCTACCCGCTGCACCACCGCGCTGCCCCACAAATAAACACACTAATAGTTAATTCAACACTGGGGACACATCAAATTACTGACATTTGGCTTATTACCAGACAGAAGAAGGGGTATCAGATAAAACTTGGCGGTCATTTAAAGCATTTCCATTAAGTGCATTTGATAATGCCTACTTAAAGTAGGCCCTGTCATGTCATCTTCATATCTCACATATCACCCTTCCCTCTGATTTAGCAGAACATGAATATAGTGCTGATCCACTGATTACTGATCCACTTATTAAAAAATCAGGATGCAATCTGTGTGGTGGTCAGCAGGTGCCAATGAACTCTTTTTAGATCATTCACTTCTGCAAATCAGACTACATTCAACCACTCATCCAACTAGATGAATGTAATTAAGTAAAATGTCATTTAAATTTCTCTACCGATATAACATGAATATAAATGAATTCAGGTGTTATCAGCTACACGCAAAAACATTACATTAAGTTTCTTTGAAAAATATGGGAATCTTATATTAGCGATAGTGAATAATCTAGTTTCCATCTAGGTTTTGCATGGTTGTGTTAATAAATAGATACATAAACAGACTGGCCATCCTACAGACAGATAGACAGAGTGTCAGATAGATAGATAGATAGATAGATAGATAGATAGATAGATAGATAGATAGGCTGGCAGACAGACAGTTTACATACAAACAAATAAAGAAATGTTGTTAGAGTTGGATGCTACCTCTGGGATAGTTGTCCTCATATTCTGCAGAGATGTAGTCTTCGTAACTGTCCAGGTGTTCATCCATGTTGGTGTCATTGTCTGAAGTGTGCTCTTGAGCCGGAGTGCGCAGAAGTTTCCCTGCCGTCACTGCAGGGTTCAGCTTCTCATTCTGGGACGAACAGCCACTTAGCTGTAGGAAAACTGCAAATAGGGGTGCCAGTTAACAACTGTGTGTGGATCATCCTGGGATAGGGATTGCAATAATCAGACAGTTTTGACCATGTGGGGACATTTGGCTGGTCCCCCAGCCCCCATCTCCCCCCTCCACCCCATGAGGAAGTCTTTTTTTATTTTTATTTTTTTAAACAAAACTGCAAAACTTTTATTTACAGAAAACTAAAACAGAGACCCAAAGTTTTCTGTTGGTTACTGAAGTTTAGGTTAGGCTTAGATTTAGGTGTACCATACTATTAACTGCATTAACAATTCTGTCACTGGATGGTTCTCACAAGTATTGTAAGTCAAACGTGTGTGTGTGTGTGTGTGTGTGCGCGCGCGCGCCCGCTCGCGCGTGCGCCATGCGACCGTCTAATGATAAAAAAGCAATCAGTAATAGCAATAAGAGTAATAAGGCTTCCATCCCTCATGATCTGAAGTCATTCTTAGAAGTCTTAAAGACAGGAAACCTTGGAGAACTTCACATCATGTCACTGTTAGTTTTCTACATGAAAGAAATGCAAAGCTGTCGTGTTAAAAAACACACCCACCAACACAATGAAGGAAAGCAAGTCCGAGTCGAAAGGTGTTCATATTCCAAATGAATGGTGTATCCAGTTAGGTGTCCACAGTTTGCTGTGCGTTCAGCTGCCTGACCTGAGAGGAGCAGAAAGTGGTGTGAGTCCCTCCTGGGAGAGCAGTGATCAGTGCACCGCCCCTGCTGCCTGCTGTTATATAGCCCCACTGCACAGGGCAAACTTCCTCTATGAATCACAGACACACCTGAGTAATCACTGCACATATAATAATAATAATAATAATAATAATAATAATAATAATAACATGATCCGAATAACTGGCACAAAACCTTTTTTTCAGCCTGGGGTTCAATAAATTTAACCCACTTAACCCATTTAATTCAGCTGCTCTTATGCCACATTTGCCAAATCAGCACCATTTAAAGGTATGATAGTGAACAGTGTAAGACTATTTACCATCGAGCGCCATCTTGTGTTTAAACTGTTCTGCTTCAAACGATATCATTGATCAACAACAGTCTAACACATTACCAGAACAAAATAATATATAAATAATAAATAAATAAACAAAGAAATGAATGAATAATTATGGTGAATTGGGACTTTTTCCTTCCCACATTGTCTTAGCTTTCTTGCCATAAATAGATAAATGATACACATGATACATTTCTGAAATAGTCAAGGTGATTATCTGATTATCTACACTATATGGTAGAAAGTTTGTGGATACCTAACCATCTGACCCACATGTGCTTGTATATGCTTTGTTGTTATAATAAGCCAAGTCACTAAATGTCAATGTAAATGCAATAGTTCAAGTACAGGGTGGTGCTTGATGGTAAACTGCATAATCCTGTCATATTTTCAATATGCATTTTTCAGTATACCTGGAATGGTACTTGCAGCAAATGAAACAACGCAGACTCCTCTAACATGCATTCAGAAATAAACTATATGGCCAAAGGAATGGGGACACCTGACCATCACAGCGATATACGTTTGATGGACATCCCATAAATCCCATTAGTCCCTTCTTTGCTATTATAATAACCTCCACTCTTCTGGGAGGATTTCGGAGTGTAGTTGTGATATGTGGGATTTGTGTTCATTCAACTACAAGAGCATTAGTGAGGTCGGGGACTGTTTTTGGATGAGGAGGCCTGGTGCATTCAAGGTTTCAGTTCAGTTCAGTTTATTTCCTAGTCTACCTTATTCCCTTGCTTATTAATATAATCAAAACATTCAATGCACATGAAATCCATTAAAGCATAATTTAACCATAGTTGTTGAGTGTTTCATTCATCCATTCCATCCCTTCATTTTATCTCTGGCCACTTATTGTATGTTAGGATTGTACCAATTATCCTGAACCACGCTGTCCAAAATGACCAAACCATGTTATGTATATGTATGCATCATAAATATGTGTGATATACACTATACTGACAAAAGCATGAGGACACCTCACCATCTCACCCACATGCGCTTGTTGAACATCCCATTCCAGATTTAGTCCCCACTTTGCTGTTATAATAACCTCTACTCTTCTGAGAAGGCTTTCCACTAGATTTTGGAGCGTGGTTGTGGGGATTTGCCCATTCAGCCACAAGAGCATTAGTGAGGTAGGGTACTGTTTTTTGGCCTGGCATGCAAACAGTGTTACAGTTCATTCCAAAAGTGACCATTGGGGTTGAGGTCAGGGCTCTGTGCAGGACACTCAACTTCTTCCATACCAACCAATTTGCCTGATGTCTCAACATCCCTGAATTATGGCCATTAATAGTTGTAATAGCTAAGTTACTTAAATGACTTCCTCAGTATTAATAAATATGTATTTTAACCACAACTTTAGGCTATTTAAGTAACTTAGGACAACACCATTAACAAGTTATCCACAAGCCAATACCATTAACATTATCCACTTTATCAGTGTAATGTTAAAAAAAAAGGGTATTATGTTGATCTCGTAGGAAAGTGATCCATTCAAACACACAGTAAGGACTGTGACAAAAAAAAAAAAAAAAAGTTGTACACTAATAAGAGTAGTTTTTAAGGGCTACATTAGAGTTGTGTGTAGATGTGATTTTAGAACACTGTATTATAAACTATGTTTCATACCATAATTTTATTAATATGTATATTTCATTTTTGTTTATAATATAGGCTATTCTGTGTCAGGGTTGAGAATTAGATGTGCTGGAAAACAAAAATGCAAAAGGGTCTTAAGCGAATGAATGCTTTTATGAATGCTTTTATCCGTGGTAAAATCACAGAAAAGAGCGCCCTCTCGTGGCTCATTGCTTTAATAGCGTCTAATGTGTAAAACCAACTAAAGAGATGTATACAAGTTTATGTAACTTTATAGAAGATACACAGAGTTATGAATGCTGTATGTTCATAATGAAATTAGTTGTGCCTTTTTTAGGTAACTAACGCAACCTTGGCTTTATAATAAATGTTAGCGGATTGGAAGAGAGTCTGCTAGCTAATTAGGTGTTGATGCTAAATACGTACAGGGTGATTAATAAAGGGAGGCGAGGTTGTCATTTCACCAAAAAACAGTACCGTAAAGGACAGACTGTTATTGCATACATACTGCATTAAAAGTGTTAGTGAGATTTAATTAACTGTAAGATTGGTAGTCACATTTTCCTAGTTAGCCCCCACCTAAGTCGTAAGACCTATTAATTAGCTAGTTAACTAGCTAACGAGTTAGTTACCTGCTTGACTGTTGAGCATACAGGGCATACTTACTTCGTTATGGGTCAAATTTATGTAATAGTCTAATATTACATATATATGAATAGTGTTCCTATAAATAGTAGTGTTCCTAATAAACTGCTCATTGGGTGTACATTTTATGTTTATATGAAAAAGTGTCTCTTTTGACCAAAAATGCCACCTTTTTTATTTTGGCTGAAAATGTTTGCTGGCATCCACTGATACACTATATGATCAAAAGTTATTTCCCTTCACTGGACCTAAGAGGCCCACATATGTTCCAGCATGACAATGCCTCTGTGCACAAAGCGAGCTCTGTGAAGACATGGTTAGTCAAATTTGGAATGGAAGAACTCGAGTGTCCTGCACAGAGCCCTGTCCTCAACCCCTCTGAACACCTTTGGGATGAACTGGAATGCAGACTGCACCCCAGGCCACCTCACCCAACATCAGGGCCTGATCTCACTAATGCTCTTGTCGCTGAATGAACACAAATCCCCACAAACACACTCTTAAGATCTAGTAGAAAGCCTTCCCAGAAGAGTGGAGGTTATTATAACAGCAAAGAAGGGACTAACTCTTGAATGGGATGTTCAAAAAGCACATGTGGGTGTGGCCATATAGTGTATTTCTGAATACATGCTAGATGAATCATAATTCCTTTGCACTGTTGCATTTGCTCCAAGTACCATTACAGGTATAGTGAAAACCACATATGGGTATAAAACCGCCTTGTGCTTGAACCATTGCATTTATATTGACGTTTAGTAACTTGGAAAATGCTCTGATCCAGAGCAACTTAGAAACCATATAAACAGGCCAAGCATTGGGGTTTTAGCTAGTAGGCAAATCAGCAGCTGTCACTGATGAGTTTCAGATCTCCATGCAGACAGACATGTCAGGAGGGCAGCTGATATCTTTTTTGAGACTTGGAAGATACATGGAGAAAAAGTTGTCATGAGTGTAGCACTATTAAACATAAACAGGAAAATAATCAATAAACTCATTTATTCCTATAAAAGCATGTCCCAGAATGCTTTATTCCTCTTATAGCACAGAGATTTTCCATTTTTTATTTAGTAAAGAACAACCACTTGTTGTTATATTTACTTATGACTTGTTATAGCAGCATCCATCTTTCTTCTCTCTTAAGAGTTAATGACAAACATGCAGCGTCTCATGTTACAGAGAAATTACAAAGCCCTCCATCCTTAAGATCTTCCCATGTCTGCAAACTTCAAGTTACAGCTGGTACCTCTTACTTAATTAGTCATTTAATTAAGGCTGTCACAACAAAGCTCCATGAGCAGGCAACAATTTGTCTTGAAATCCAGAGGTGAAAGGTAACGGACATCACTCCTCTCTGTCTTCAGCAGCTGTTTTACAACACACGCAGACACAGTTATAACCACAAACAAGTTTATTTGAGAAATCAGTGACAGACTATGGGAAAGGAAGACATGCCTACAACTCAAAAATTAAAAGATCTTGCTTTATATCAAATTTGGCCAAAAGAGATTTTTTCCAGTTTATTATTATTATTATTTTTTTAAAAATTCACAATCTTCACATTATAAAAACCCATAGTCAAAGCAGATATGTTGAAGGCATTCTACAGCCTTTGTACTAGACATGAATGATAATATTTACAAGCATAAACTTGGCTCAAGGGTTAGAGCATGAACCCCACTGTAGCCTACTGTTTTGGCAGATTCACAATACAAGGGCGGAGACACTGACTGCAGTGCGAACACTCAAAACGGAGAGACAGGAAAGGGTCCGGTTCTTTCTTCGCTCCTCACAAAGAACAAAATCTATAGCCATTCTGGCACGTTGCTTTTCCCAAAATGTCTCTTTATGGCCTTGGTGGCTGTGTCACGAAAGCTCTCACATGCCCCAGCCTCCGCCCATGCTCATGCCACCGTTCATGCCCATGGAGCCACGACTGCCACCGTAATAACTGCTGTTCTGGTTACCTGATAGGAGAGGAAAGCACACAAAGGGAATGATGCGTCAAAGCAGCACACAACATTCCTGGTTACACCAAATCGATTGGCTGTTTAAAAAGAATTTGTTGTGTTTAGTGGAAAGATCCTTACATAGTCGACGCTTACCGTAGTCGTTGTATCCCCCCATACTGGACTGGTTATTATAGCCGCCACCATAGCCACCTCCCATATTCTGACCGCCATGGCCGTAGGACGACTGATTACCTAAAATAGACAGAAATTAAAAACAAAATTTGTGGGTCGTATTATAATAAAACAGTCTTACTAATTATAACCACACCCATCATCTGCAGAAACAAAATCCACTCAAATAATGTACAAACTAATGATACTAGCAAAGGACTGAGGTCTATCTACACAGCAACTTACCCATGCCTCCCATGTGGCCTCCATATCCTCCATTACTGCCCCTTTCTGTTGAGTTTAAGAAAAGCTCGACGTAACGATGCTCTGGAAACATAAAACCAAATCGATAAGCCAAACTAAAACCAGATACAAATCCATTTCTATCCAAATCCGCTTCAGTTTCAGCAGTACGTACGCATATTGGCCTTATCCTTGGACATGGCAGCCACAGCGTCCTCGTGTGTGGCAAACTCCACATCAGCTTCTCCGGTCACACGCCCGTCTGGGCCCACCTCGATGTGTACACGCACGGGGTTCAGAGGAGAGAAGAACTGCGAGGCACGGAATAAATAGAATCTAAGTACGTTTTCTCAGTAATGACAATAATGCTACGAGATCATGTGTGCACACATCCTTACAGTGTAGATGTCGTTTTCTGTGGCGCGGTATGGCAGCCCTCTCATGTGCACGCAGTGGCCAGTTGTGCTTGAAAAGTTGGAACCACCATCTCGGTAGTGTCCATCTGACATTCCTGAAGGAAGGAAAAAGTTCACATATTCATTAGCATAAACTGAGAAAAAGAACAAATTGTGGCTAGTAGATAAATTATAGCACCTGCTTTTATTATATATATTACATATCACAAACACTGTAATACTTCAATGCAAGTGAGTTATGGACAAATTCCACAAATCAAAAATCACCTCCTCCATATCCTCCGCGTCGTGTTCTGTCAAAGGAGCCTCCTCTGCTCATGCTGTTATAGCCACGGCCGCCCCCACTGGGCCTGTCGTATGGGCCGGGTCTCTGCATGCTCATGCCTTTACGAGGAGGCTCGTAATGAGTGCGCACTTCAGCACGGCTGCTCTTGAAGATCTCAATGTACCTACACGTCCACAGAAATGTGTCAGTGCTACATTTCCTGCTTTAATACAAACTCAGGCTATACAATTAAAATCTTTATAAGTACACTGGCCCTTTGGACCTTGATCTGTCAGAACTAGTTCTTGCTGGTTGAAGTGAGAGTACAATAAGCCTCTGAATACCACCTTAACGTGTTTTGTAGAGGTCTAAAGTTCCTTACGTAGTTAGTCTTCTCGGTAAAACGTCGGGAAGATAAAGAAAGTAGTTAGCCAAATAAAAACGCCGGTCTTTTCATTTAATGCCCAGAGATTTAGACGCGTGTTTAAAGAATTCTGTGCATTGCACAAAGACTTCTTGCGAATGTATGGTAGTGTGGGAAAAACCTTTGGATATCACTGAACTTAATCAGCTGAATTCTGGTAAACATCCCCGAAAAAAAATCAAGTTTTGACCAAATTGGGTTGTTCTGCCTTTGACACATC
Organism: Pangasius macronema; assembly: GCA_037577455.1. NCBI lineage: Eukaryota > Metazoa > Chordata > Actinopteri > Siluriformes > Pangasiidae > Pangasius > Pangasius macronema. The sequence continues at coordinate 5,916,250 of CM074959.1, read as the reverse complement.
AACTGCAAGAAACCAAAAAAATATCTTTCACCAAACTAACGTGGAAATGTTTTTGTTTACTTTTTTTTTCTTTTTGTCTGCAAAGATCATGTCGGTAAGGAGACAAAACAAAGAGACGCAGTCTGACTAAAACAAGCAGCTGGCATCAAGGGCTTTAACTGTGGTATTTCTATACAACATAATTTATAATAGGCACAAGTAAACAATGTTAAGTGCACATAAATAACAGACTTTAGACATTAAAAAAAAGAAAAAGATTTCAACTAACCACTAATCAGAATAGTTGAGGATATGCAAACCAAAGAAAACATAAAAAAAATATACAACCCATGAATGTGGTGAAATTCCTCTTCTGGAGACGTGTGCATGTCCATGACACTTGTGTGGGTTAATTATGTGTAGTGTTAACACATTGGTGGCCAGTTTTCCAGGCACAGGTTAAGTCAAGGTTCTGACTTACCTTCACAAAGTGCACTTTAGTCATAGGCTTGGCTTAATCTGTGTCTGGCAAACAGGCATCATGACTGAAGTCAGTGAATTCCACAAGAAAAGCAGCTGAACCCGCCAACCATCCCCACCTGTGCCCTATTCTTTCCTTGTGTTTCTTTAGAGCCTTTTCAGCTATTTCCTGTGAAGCAAACTGCACGAAGGCCTCCCCCGTACTCCTCCACATGTAGTCCACCGGCAATGTTATCCCATTTGGCACGATTTCCAACCCTTCAACCCAAGGACAGATAACCCCAGCGGGGGACACATTAAATCACATGCCCATTCACACGGTTCTTACTTTTCATGTTTCTGACAAAATAATAATATTAATAATAAATTATGATAATAATAAACCATACACACTGACATCTCAATGCATTGAAATTTACTAGCTGGTTCTACCAGTTTGATCAGACAACCTAACATTTGAATTGTGTTTTGATTGATATTATGAACGTTTGTCCAGATCAACAGCTGGCATCCGGAAAATAAAACTTAAGAATCAAGGAGTTAAAACATGCAAATGGTCAAATATGCATCTATATGTCAGTTTCATCAAACACTGCTCTCTGCAATTAACAACTTCTAAATATTCAGTCATGTTCAGTAGCGACAGCGGGACATACCCGAGAAGAACTGGACAATCTCCTCCTTGCTACAGCCAAAAGGCAGGCCACGCAGTCGCACCAGTCCGTCTCCTTCTGTCTCTGGACCATTTGGACCGGTGTGCTTAAGAACCCAGTCCATCTCCACGTTATTGGATTTAAATACTGTCGGAAAAGAAAATGTTTCCTTAATGCAACAAGACAGCAGGGCAGGGAGATATTCAAACCTAACATAAAACAAATGGAGAAACCTGAATAATGAGTGCAGATCTTTCCAAACATGACAATTAAGACTGGAAACTGTGCTCAAAAGTGCACTTTCCAACAATGTAAATTAAGGTTTCAATATGTATACAAACAAGAAAGGACTCACCCTGATGAAAAGGTGTCCGTTCTTAGACTGTACAATGATAGGTCAATTTCTTTCGTTCAGACCCTGATGACACTGTACGGTTTACAACTACTTTCAGAGACTCAACGTTTGTTCCAGGATATCTTTACTGCAACAGTATAATGACTGTAATCCTGAATTATAAATCATATAATTTAAACATTAATTGACCTTATACTTTATTTGACACTTTTGAGTTTCCAGTATAAGTTTCAAATGTTGAACTTATTGTCAATGGTTAACAATGAATACAATACAATGAAATTATGGTGGAAAATGTAAGTTTTTTTTTTTTTTCTTTAACTAGTTTAAATTCAGTCTTGTAGCACATAAAAGCTCAATTCCTTGAATGGGTTTTGGCTCACTAGTAGGGTTATTATGGTGACATGGTTATTCATGGCGTATACTTTATGCAATGATAAATGTACACATATGATAAATATATGTTCACCTCACCATTTAATTTTTCAAAAACACTGATCTACTATGGTACACCCTTTCATTTTGAACCTGATCCAAGATCCTTAATCCAATGGTTCTCATCTGTTTTGTGTCCTGTTGTGATACCGCCCACACACGTGCACACACACACACCATTCACAACGCCCTTTCTCTGGACTTTGGCCTAAATCACATCACAGCAACCTGCATTTTCTCTTCTCAGGAGATGCAGATTACACCAAAAACCCTTCAGTTGTGTTATCCACTACTGTTGTAATACTGTTGGGAATAAACATGGAACTGCAAACCAAACAACTATCGAATTTAACTACCTAATTTAATTTAAGAGCAGTGGTAACTCAGTGGTTAAAACATTGGACTGCTGACCAGACTGTTGCGAGTTCACATCCCAGCAATGCCAAGCTGCCACTGCTGGGCCCTTGAGCAAGGCCCTTAACCCTCAACTGCTCAGTTGTATAAAAGGAGATCAATGTAAGTTGCTCTGGATAAGGGCGTCTGCCAAATGCCAGAACTGTAAACTAAGCAACACTGCACATTACTCACTTACATCATACACTAGTTTTGAGTTTTCTTTTGGCTCAGTGTGGCATCTTTCCTCTCAGCCGCTCTCTCTCTCAATGTTTCTAACAACACCGAGATAAAGGTTTTTATGGTATATTAGATTTTTTTTTCTTTGAGAAAATCACTCAAAATGATCTTTCTAAGAAAGAATAACATTTAATACCTTCCACATATCTGTGTCCCATTGTTTCTCTGTCTTTTTTGAGAGCAATCTTCAGGTCATCCTCTGATTCCAGCTCCACGAACGCCTCTCCGCTTGGTCTGCCTTCTCGGGTGTAGGTGAAGTGGATGCTCGTCCCATTATTAGCGACTTTGCAATCTGAAAATATGTTGTCAAACACAATTTAAACACGGGTAAAAGACTTTGAAAAGGATAAAACTGCCTGGTTAAGGGTTAAAAAGCGTGTACTGATAGTCCACAGTCATTTCCACATCCTTACCAGAAAAGAATCTGGCCACTTCATCCACAGAGCAGGACCAGGGCAGACCCCGAACTCTCACCACAAATCCCTCATCTTCAGCCATGATTCCCACAACTCTGTCATCAAACACAACACCGCCAAGTCACACAACTACAAGGCTGCATTTTCTACGACTATACAAAATTAAACATGGCTAAGTAAAGCAACAAGCTAGAAAGGTTGGGATGGAAGTGCTAAGGCGGCTAACATCAACAGAACAAAGGCCAAAAAGCAAATGGCGCTAACCAATAAACAAAAGCCAGGCCTCGAAAACGAAAAAAAACAACAACCTCGCACTGCTGGTGTCCTGAAAAAAATTACGCTGGTTCAACACTATATGTATATATTTTAAAACATATATTTACGATACTACTAATATGATGTGATATATAAATAAAACACTACCTTTCTGCTCTTAGATATTCAGCGTGCTCGACTTCCACTCAGGCGCCACTTGGCCAATCTCGCCGCGAAGAAGAAGAAGATGCGGAAGACATCCAGCTCTTGCTCAGCTGAGAGACTCGGTCGAGCTCAAAAAAAAACCCTCCAGCATCTGTATCTATTGTGTGTGTGTGTGTGTGTGTGTGTGTGCGCGCGCACACACACACCTTAAAGTCATTGTACCAGAACACTAGTTAAAAGTTATCAGAAATGCTGCAGTATGCTTTATTATTAAAATAAAGTGGCCCCTTATGAATGGTTATACAACAGAAAACAAAACACCTGGGTAGGGCTTCAGCACTTCCTTTTTTTTTTTTTTTTACTTATTTTATTTTTATATATTATTATAGAACTTTGGGTAAATTGCTGTGTGTAGTGGTTCTGTGTTATGTTAGGTTCTGAACTTTGAAAAGTTTAGACCTCGTAGATGGTGTTTTTAAGGTGAAGGATAATGTTGTTTTGGAAAACATAAACTGACTGAACTCTCGCCACGGTTAAAACTAAGGGGAAAGTGAAATACTTGGGGTGAGTGGCAGGTGTGTGAATAAGAGATAGAAGAGAAAACTCCATCCAATGAGATCATTGTTTTAGAATTGTNTAAAGTCCATAGATTTTTGGCATCCAGAACCCCTTGTCTTTGTAACTCATTTTTCTTATTCTGATTTGTAGAAGTATGTGCCACGACAAAATTCAGGTAAAAATTCGTGGAGTGACGCGTAGAAAACATCCGGGATACTCAGAAAGAGCACGCAAGCCCTGCTCTAATGAAAGTCACTCCTGGCCAATCACAGCACACCTCTGAGCTCATCAAAGAAACATGCATGTTTTATTCTGTCATGTCCGTTAACGACACAAAAATATAATATCCAAAAAGTCCATGGAATTCCTCTGTAAATATATTGCCATTTGTGGCAAAGGTGTTAAGGAGTTTAGCTTAGTTTTGGGGATGAGCCGGAACCAATTGCTCTGATTCACTGCAGAGAGCCGGAATT
>CM074959.1:5875651-5911748 GCA_037577455.1 Pangasius macronema | reverse complement strand
AGGTGTTAAGGAGTTTAGCTTAGTTTTGGGGATGAGCCGGAACCAATTGCTCTGATTCACTGCAGAGAGCCGGAATTCTCATGATCCCCTACTGCACAGCTCCCTCTACTGCACAGCTCCCCCACCACACAGCTCTCCCTACTGCACAGCTCTCCCACCACACAGCGCCCCCTACTGCACAGCTTCCCCTACCGCACAGCGCCCTCACCACACAGCGCCCCCTACCGCACAGCGCCCTCACCACACAGCGCCCCACCACACAGCGCCCTCACCGCACAGCGCCCCCTACCGCACAGCGCCCTCACCGCACAGCGCCCTCACCGCACAGCTCCCCCACCACACAGCTCCCCCTACTGCACAGCGCCCTCACTGCACAGCTCCCTCTACTGCACAGCGCCCTCACTGCACAGCTCCCTCTACTGCACAGCTCCCCCACTGCACTGGGTCTGATAATAAAATATTAAATACGCAGATCCACTCAGTTCTGGAGTTTTATTTGACTTTCCAAATGAATCCTGTTTATGGTTTATATTACAGAATATTATATTTAGGCAATATTCTCCCAGATTGTGCCCCTGCACTCAGTAGCCAATGTATTAGGTACATCTACACCATCTCCTTGTATCTACACCAAAGTGAATCCAACTGTCTTAAATAGCGCGCAGTAAGTAGCCTTAGGGTTAGGGTTTTCAAATGTGCAATTATTTATAGACTAATTTTATGTGATTTGACCTGCGTCTGGTGTGATTACTGCGTGGTAGAAACGTGTATACGAGTCTTGTAGTACGTTGCACTTCATGTGAAGAAATTCTTAAGTAATTCTTGTTTCGAAATGTTTCTAATGGTATGGCAGCTTCACTTACTGCACTTGTAATTAAGTAGAATAATGTTTGGTCGAAGAGATGATTCATATTTTTTGTTAATTTCTGTGCATGTGAGCTGTTGATTATGTGATGCCCGAGCGCCATCTAAAGGGCACATAATGTACAGTCGCTATGTTTAGCATAATGCACGTTTATTTGTGGAAATATGCTCGTGTAAATGCACAACTGACATTCATTTTGATGTTCCTATTTTATATTGGGGAAAAAAAAAGTATACTACCTCCTACGCCCGTAGCTAGGGCGATGGAGAGCGTACGATTCGCTCGCGAGATGGTAAACTCGATTAGGGGGAGAGCTAACAGTATATTTCCCTCACTACAGATATGAAAACCACCTACCAGTTTTTAGCAGTAGTAGTATTTTAAATCCATTTATATATAGGTGCAAACCTGCAAAGAGCAAAGTGGCTTTTGTGTTGTAGTACATTTGTTGAATTTTTATTAGAACAGATATTGAAACATATAAAGGAACAGTTGAAACATACTCCTCCCTATAACTCCAAGTAAACAAATAATCTGATGTTTAAATGCACACTATTGGCATTTCCCCCCAAAGCTGTCAATTTCTCTTGTTAAATGGAATTTGTTGTAAAAGTATACTGAAACTCTCTGAGTCTCCTTTCGTTAACGCACACGTGACTCCATGCGCAACAGATCTTTGAAATATACCGGTAGTACTATTACGAAAATTATCAGTGCCAATAGACGAAAATCGAAAACTAAAACCGATTTAACTGATTTAGTACTGAACGCACCATTGAACCCTTGTTCATCTAGTGGTTACAACGATAATTCCATAAAAATACTAAAAACTCCATTCAGCCACTCGTTCTTGAGATACTGCGGCAGTAAAAATCTTGCTCAATAGGAAAGCTCTTGAGGAAAAGTTTGGTTGGAGGATGCGGGCATCGATCCCGCTACCTCTCGCATGCTAAGCGAGCGCTCTACCATTTGAGCTAATCCCCCACTAACAGGCAAAACCGGGCCACGATGGGTTCCACTTACATCCTCATCTAAGACGCAGCTGGCAAACAGCTCTGGCAGGACTGCATGGACCCTTCTGTCGTTTTGCATCCCTGTCTGTCTGTCTTACTCGGTCCTGCTCATCTACTTAGTGTAGGTTGCCTCTGTGTGGCTATAGCCTTCATATAGCCTAGCTGTTTGCACATGAGACCCTTAGATGAGCTAAGATGTGTGTTTCTGGATTCTCATACTGAGTCTTAGTAATTGGACTAATATTCAGCCATGAAAATGTTTCTAATCAGTTGAGTGTTGAATACTAAATGGTGGGGAATCACTGGCTATTAAATAGTGTGTGTGTCACCCCCGTGATATCATGAGATAAAACTGATCCCAGGATCAGGAGGTGTGAGCTGGCGTGAAACCACAGGGTAGTCATGCCAGGTGGTGTTGCAGATCTCACCTTCTGTTCAGAGATGTTTTTCCCTCATTAGCACAGATGGCCTTGTCTTCTCTGTTTTGAATGAGTGTTCCTTGAATGACGGTAGAGTTCCTGAGCGATGCGTCATCCCAAGTTGGGACATACATTCATCATGTGGTTTACACAGTGTTTGATAGCAGGAATTAGGGTGGTAAGTCATGTCGACTACTTCGAAGAAACTACTAACTTCGTAAAAGTACTAACTTACGTTCAGATCCACTTGATATATTCTCTCACTGGCTCTGCAAGGCTTAATACAAGTCAGTGAGACGAGGAACCTTAGAGTTGATCGTGAACAGGAAAACCTTTATCATGTTTTTTTTTTACACTACAACTTCATGGCAGAGTGATAGTGCAATGGTTATTAGAAGAACCATATGGTACAAAATAACATCTTAAGTCCTCTTCTTCTCTTACAAATCACAAAATAATTTGGTCGTGTTTTAGAGTGAGTCGTGGCTCTAACCAAACACACCGGTTTGGCTAAAGAGTGACATCACTGCTACAACTCACCGGAGTTCTATTAATTCTCCATTCCTTATAATACTCAGTTCAGTTCCTGACATGAACTGTGCTGCACTGCTGAGCATTCAGCATGGCTGTCAGGCCCTAGGGTGTGCTGGGTTAAACAGGTTCTCACATTCAGAATTTCAGGACTAGTGTTGATTTAACATGAGGTACAGCATATTAACATGTCTACAATTCAAACAGTAACAGGTTGCAGTTAATTTAGAAGAAAAGTATGGGTCTAACTTAAGCCTGCTGCTTTGATCACTGTGTGCAACACAAAGCAAGATAAACTCCCACTGGATTGCATGCAACTTTAAAAAAAATTTTTTTTTTCCAAAGAGATTTTAAACAGTTATATCTATACTTCTTTAATACTGATTACATTACCGAAAGTCGTTCCTTTTCAAAGCATAAAAATGACACGTTTTCTCTTCACAACACAAAAGACTACTAAATGCGACACCAAGCCTTGTGCATCAATTAATATATCGGTTATGAAAGTAAATCTAATAAAGTAATTTCACCTTTATGTGGACACCTCGCTCAAATCTGGAACAGCTTTTATAAGCAGTGGTTTGGGGCTGTGTATTGTGCATTCATATTTTTTTTAGGTCAGCATGAGGAAAAAAAAATAATTCAGTCCTAGTGTTCAACTTAATCGTCTTCAGCTTGATTAACTCAGTGCACATAAGAAAAATAAATAGGATGATTCAATGAAATAAGTTAAATTCTTTTCTATTGACTACTATGATATGATAATTTTGAGTCCGTATAAGTAAATTTATTCTCACACATGTCTTCTTAGATTCATAGTCACGTGGACGAGCCTAAATTCCTTAATGTAAGGAAGTAAAACCCAGCTCTGGCACGAATACACAAAAACATGTCCTCTGCGACGAGGCTACGTTTCATTGTCGCAAAAAGCTGACCGAATTGATCACTTCCAATAGCTCCAGTGCATTTTGGCATGCTGGTGCCTTTACCTGTTCAGCAGGGCTAATAGGCACCGCATTTCCAATAAACACACTCTCTCACTCTCTCACTCTCTCTCTCTCTCTCTCTCTCTCTCAATAAAGTGATTAATCACTGCACAGATTAATCACAGACAATAAAACTTTTTATGTCTGGTAGAGGACATCCTCCTTTAGTTGCCCCTCTGGCGGCCCACAAAGCGGTGTAGCTTCTCGCAGTGGTCCAGCTTCATGGTCTCAGCTTTCTGCTTCAGCCGCTCATCACGATAAAGCTGACCCAGGTTTGCTAGGTCTGACTCTGAGAGANAACAATTATTAGTGCAATTATTAGTGCTATTCAGTTTATACCACAGTTATAATGATACTAAATTGATTTATTCCACAGCACTGTTGAATTCTTCTACATTCTGATTGGTCAGAAGTGATTTAATTTTCTCTAACACCAAGTCTGACAGCAGTGCGAGGTTCATATTAATGCAATTTTTGGAAGGAGTCTCCAGTGTCAGCACTTTGTAACAGTTTCCACCATGGAAATGTCTTTAGGACAGCTTTGTGGTTTCTTGCTAACATGAAAAGCTGAAACATGAAAAGCTGAAACATGAAAAGAACGACACAGCTTTAACATAAGTGAGAACAGGAAATAATGTGTCTCTGGGACATTCCACAACATTAAATGAACGTCTCATTCATTAATAAATTAAACATTGTTATCCCTGGCACATCACTGTAGTGTAATTGCAGTAACACACTCTAGACCATGCTACTATTTGAAAATAATGCCCCTCGGGGGGAGGGTGTCACAGGGGTGGTAGCAGCACTCTGCTTCCACCTTGTGCCACAGCAATGCCCCCCAAGCATTTTTTTCATATAATAGCGCAGTCTGTCTCATGTTATTCCTCACTTAGAGCACTGTGTTCCTCTTCAGTCTCTCAGACAGTCCACATTTTTGCTCTCTCCCAGTTTCCAGCACATCTGTACCAGTTGCATAACATGTTGCCTCTGGGCTCATATTTGGACCAGGTTTCTTTAGTCTGGTACACAAAGGATGTGTGCTACAAAAACTGATGTCATAGAATAACCTCATTGTGGAAGTGGGGCGACCAGCTCGCGGCCAAACACTTACGCCCGTCTCAGCCTCTTCCATTCACCATTCCTTACGTGTGGACTCCTCTTAAGCATTAATGAATGCTCTGTGCTGCAGTGAGCAGTGGCAAGGAAACAGAGGAGAGAAAAGAGTGCAGAGAGAGAGAGAGAGAGAGAGAGAGAAGAGAGCTCGGGGTGTGCGTGTGTTTATGTGCAGGAGATTAAAAATCCCACCGCTGAAAAGCGGGTCAGAAAACAGGGAAAATAAAAATAAAAGCCCCTTCATGGGCTCAAACCCAGCCTGCCTCCTGTCTCCTCATTCCCCCACATAAGGGATTCTTTACACTCATGCATTCAACATTACTATTTAACAGTAACTATATTCTGTACGACTGGCAGTGCTTTGTGTAATTATGGTATTAGCCTATATGGCTTAATAAGCATTAACTATTATAAACAATGCAGTAGAATAACATCATATATAAGTGTACTGTAAGATGGAGCTGGATCCATACGCACATGCATACCCTGCTACTCAGTGCTTGGTTTATGACTGTTAGGTTGTGTGAACAACATTAAATCCCGTACGTGGGCCATATAAAAGATCAAGTTAGTTCACTTTGTTTCTTAAATGAAGGAATGAAGTTATCAGAGTGAAATATACATCAACCACATCTCAAATAACTGAAGAGAATTCGGTTATACAAACGTACGGATGCGCATACTCACTCTGTTGCTTCTCTTTCCAGCAGCTACTCTGTAGATGGTCTATGTAGTCGCTCTCGATGGTCTTCTCCAGCTCATCCAGAGCCGCCCCACGGTATTCCTTCTCGAAGCTCTTATCCACATAATACTGTACACCCATGTGCTGCGTCTCCCTGGATACCACCAAACCCATGGACCTGTAGGACAACAGGACGTTTTATTCCTCAATGGTTTGGAATGGTATGTAAAATTCACAGTATGATAACCGTAGAACCCAATCCCACAATTTTTCCATATTTCATGGCATTTGCTTTTTTTTTTCCAAATGTAGTCCTTTGTTACAATTCATAAGCAATCAGTCTCTCTATACCAGCCTGACATGTGTATTTACAATGTCTATATCAAACATGTATGCTGTAATCCCATCGTCACTGCACGGCCACTCCAGATTCCTTTTCTAGTCTGAGTGCCAAACATCTTTTCCGACATTCCCCCCAATCACCGGTAGTCGACCCATATTACAGAGATGAGGATGAGCACCAGGACAGGCAGAAGCTGTAGGAAGGCTGTGAATGAATTCTAAAAAATAAATAAATTCAGGATTAAAAAAAATCATAAGTTAAAAAAAAAAAACATCACACAAACAAATAACAACTGATTTTACAGAAAAGTATTGTTATTGTTATCTCTAGATTAGGACTGCTTTTCAAACTGCCAAACAATTCACATTTTTGCTCTGTCACAGCTCCTTATACACTTGACCCAACAATTTGCACCAAACACCTGGTACAAACACTTTGAATTGTGAGGGGTCTCTGGGCACCTCTAACGCCAGAGGCATGTCATTCATTATATTAGAAAACATATTAAGTTTTCAAACAGTCTACACATGGGAATGTCATTTGGAATAGAAATCACATGTCAGATGGATCACAGTACAGATGTGACCCGGGTTATTACACTGGGACCTTCAAATCGTATTAAACTTGAAACCTATGTCCGGGGTTAAGAGCTCTGAGAGCAAAAATGTTGACCGTTTGGCAGACCTGAGGACTGGGTTTGGAAATACAGTGACAAGCAGTGTACAGAGATCAGCTGGTAAGGAGCTGAGTGATGATAAGGAGTGTGACTGACCTGGCTGCGGTTCTCCTGTACTTCCTCCTCCCGTCTCTCATACGCACGCCGTCTGCGTGGCTGGTAGAAATGGGAATAAGAAGCTCCTCTGTTTGTGTATACATGAATGTTTCCTGTAGTAATGCAATAAAAATTTCAGTACAAATTGAACAAATCTCCTGTACCTGAATCCGTGCACGCATGCACACACACACACACACACACACCTTAAATTCTGTCTATTCAGACAAAAAGACAATATTCCTTTGCTGTAAAAATTGCACTCACATAAAAGACGTTTTTAATTTACATAATGCTTACACTGCAGATAAAATGTGGTGCTGTGACCTCTAGTGGTACAATCTAGTTTTGTTTTTGTCCTGTTAGTGCTGTCGTACCTCAATATAGCATCAATACGAAGTAATCATATACCTTGTTGTGCACTTTATAAATATGGGACACAGTTAATACACAACCTGATTGGACAACCTTTGGACGGTGGTTTCTTCTACAACTTCTCGAGAAGACCACTCTACAGTCGGAGTTTCAGCCTGTGGAAGGTTCGGTGATGTGTGTGAGTATAACGAGGCTGGGCTGAGGAGTGATTAGCTGTCTCTGTGGCACCCTGATCTCCATATTGATCATATTGCTGCCTCTTCTCTGGGTTACTCAGCACTGCGTAGGCATTACCAATAGCTGCCGAAAAGTGCAAGAGGTGTAGGACACAGCTAGTACAGGAAAACTAAGACTATGGCAAAAAAAGAATTTTTGTTGCAGCAAACAGGATTTAATACAATCTCTTATCATGCATTATAATATTAAAATAATATATAATAATTAAAATAAAATGTAAGTGGTTCCTGATGGCACTATGTAAGTCACTGACTTGTATAGAGTTAAAGGAATGTTCCAGCATTATGTTAACTTGATTTTTATCTGCAGCACCTGTTGAGGCGGAGTCTCAGGAACAGGCACCATTTTTTCTTTGCGAACCCATAAAGTTCGAGATGTAACATTGTTTACCGTAACGACTTTGTGGATCCATACCTTTAAAAGCATCAGTAGCTCCAGGAGCACAGTTCTTGTCTGGGTGAAAGCGTAGTGCAAGCTTGCGGTACGCCTTTTTCAGATCCTCATCACTGGCATCCTTCGGCACACCCAGAATCTCGTAGAAATCTTTACATCTCTGTATCCTGCCAGTGTAGAAAGAGAGGGTCTAGGTCACTAATGAAACCACTCATTATGATGTCTTGTCCCAGCAGACTATAGTACAGTCACACACTACGATTTCCTTACTTGGAATCCTGAGGGACGCTCTGCTCTTCGGTATAGCTCTTCGTGTCATCGCGGGGTGCCTCACCAGCCTCTCCTGTGCTGTAACGCTGGTGCTGCCGCCGGCCAGGGATGTCCTCATCTGTGCTCCTCCACCCGGGCGGCGGTGTGTATGTACGCTCGGTTTCTGGGGCGGCTGCACTCCCATTCTTCACAATAGCATCAATGAGGACTAAGTGTTGATGGAGAGGAAGACAGGATAAGTGTGATGGCTTGTCACATGAAGTGCATGGGATGTTTTACCTTTTAAGTATCAGTATTAACCTAAATAGGACATCTCAAAACCCAAAGAGGTCTGGATAGGTGATGGCTGAATCAGCAAGTCAGTCAGATGCCTTTCCCCATGAGACGTTGTTCTATATCGACTGTTTGATAGACACAAAAGTCTGTTAGACACCAAGAGGTTTCTAGGTACTGTATATGTATAATCTGCACGTTTATTTTTTAAAAAATCATTAAAAAACATAAAATACTGTTACTGAATTGAACTTGAATGGGTTTCTTAAGTTAGTAGCTTTAGTGTAATGTAAAATGTCATTTTTTATAAACTGACAAACTGTTATGATGATACAACTGCTGTGGTTTAAGTCGAGGGAAAGTAGGGATGTAAGGATCACATGCTGAGCACTGGATATCAGGGCCTGAAAGGCTGGTAGAAGATTGATGTTTGATGTTTTCTAATGTGATCCACTGTTATGTTGAAACAAACTTGTTTCTGAATTTTGGCATAACTTGGTAACGGGAACTTGCAGAAAGTCAGATCAGTTCCTAGTATGGGGTCAGTATCGGGCCAGCGTCATATCTTATTAACAATGAAAAAGCTAACGTTTGAATATAACAGGATTAGATTCATGAATGCACAAATGTTATTTGTTTTTACTGCTACACTGAGTCAGCTTATTTACCTAGGAGAGTTTGTTAGATTAGTTTAGTTATCTAAGATTTCCAAGTTCATTTTATTTAACCAGGAAAGGTACCGGTTTATTAAGCCTGGGGGATTAACTACACAACAGATCCTAGCTGAATAACTAAACCAACACTTCGAAATCTAGTGTTTAGCAATGGAAAACAAGACTGCAAGACCCAAACGGATAGCTGAGCCGATTGCTGATCCTGAGGCATGCTGCGATATCTCGACACTGCACTTTCTATTTCAGTGCCAGCATCCAAATCCTAAGGTTACTCACCTCGGGCTCGGGTGCTGGGGTATATTTTCTGTGCTTCATATAACATCTGCAGGGCTTTTTCTTTCTGTCCTGATCTTAGACATAGCTTTGCTTTCTCTATCAGCCTGTCCGATTCTTCTTTATCAGATCCAAACCACGGCATCTCTACAGCTGCTCAGATAACGGTACTGACGGACACCCGAATGACAGCTGCAGTGACCGGCTGCCAAAAAAATAAAATAAAAAATAAACAAACACTAATTACAACACGGAAACTGGGAAAATGTTATTTCCCATATGTCGACACTAAAGCCGAAACCAAAGAACGCTAATAGGCAAATTTACACCAGGTAACGGAGATGGACGCTAGCAATAACTGTTGCGTGAAGACGCCAAATAGCTAACAGGCTAATAACATCTAGCGAGCAGCAGGTTAGTTTCCAGTTTTCGGCAACATTACAACCGTTTTAACTGCCGTTGCTGTCATACAGTTCATTCCCACGTACATAACATGCTACCAGAAACATCATTTCTGAAACTCAATGTCACATATTGTTTTTTTCAAAAGATAACCGTGTTATAAGCGAGATAAGCAACTGTCTAAATAGCGGTAGCTAGCAACCGCCATAGCTAACCGGAACCGGAAGCACAGTAAGGACCAATAGAAAATCCCCATCATTGCCCTTATATGGTGTTTCACACTGCTCAATGTGTTCCAATGTCATTTTCAGTGGGTCAGGAGGTGGGTTAGAAACATTTCTTTTAATGTTTCATGAATGAAAAATTCTGGGTTTAATAGTGAAAAGTAAATACATGAAATGTAAAAGTGAAAAGTTACAGAAAAATTGAAGCTTTAATATCTTTTTTTTTTGCTCATGTCTGAGTCTGAACCAAAGCAGTTACAGGAATAGAGGTCATTGGAGTTGTCCAGTGAGTTGTTTAAAAAAATATTCAAACATCACACACTCACCATTCATTAGCTTATTCTTTATGATCATTTAATTTTGCATAAATATTTCCAAATGTGAGACAAACTGTACAAAAACATAGAACTGTGTCATTGTAATAATACTTTGATTTGTTATTGCTGTAAAGGAGAATGAAAAGGCAGCTTCGTTCAGTGAATCGACTTCACTGTCCTACTCTGATTCTGAGCTATTGGTCTTCATTGTCCAGTGCTGTACTGTAAATGGAGGAGATCCGTGGTGAATCTGTGTCTGTAAATAGAGGAGAAGACAGAAAAAAATCTTTACACACACACACACACACACACACACACACACACACACACACACACTCTGCCACTCAAATAGTAAAAACTGAACCTCTGCACACTGATGCAGCCAATCATGTGGCAGCAGTGACCAAATACAGGTGAAGACCATTAGTTGATGAGTTCACATCAAACATCAGAATATGGAAAAATATAACCTCGGGACTTTTATCTTTACTTATATTGTTAGTGCCAGGCAGCCTGGTTTGAGAAACTGCACATCACTCTCTAGAGTTTACAGAGAATAGTGTGAAAAAAAAAAAAAATCCAGTGAGCAGGACTTCTGCTGGTGGAAATTCCTTGCTGATGAGAGAGGTCAGAGGAGAATGGCCAGACTGGTTTGAGCTGACAGGAAGAATACGGTAAGTCAAATAACCAATCTTTACAACCATGGCGAGCAGACAAGCATCTCAGAATACACAACACACAAGCTTGAGTCAGATGGGCAACAACAGCAGAAGGCCACAGTGCGTCAGCCAAGAACAGGAATCTGAGGTAACATTGGGCACCGACTCACCGAAACTGGACTGTTGAAGACTGGAAAAAGACCAAGTGATTCTCCCCCACACAATCTTCATCTATACAGTTGTAGTGAGTCTGTACCCATGATAGCCTCAGATTCCTGTTCTCGGCTGGCAGGAGTGGAACCCAGTGTGGACTTCTGCTGTTGTAGCCCATCTATCTCAGCTACTTGCATGATTTTATGCATAGTGCTTACTGCCACATGTTTGGCTGATTGGATAACTGCAGAAACGAGCAGGTGTACAGGTGTTCCTATTAAAGTGGATGGTATATATGGCCAAAATGTGGACATCTGACCAATCACACCTATATGTGCTTGTTGAAGGTCCTATTTAGTCAGATTTAGTCACCCATCTGCTGTTATAATAACCTCCACTCTTGTGGAAAGGCTTCCACTAGGTCAGGCACTGATGTTGGGAGAGAAGGCCTGGCACACACTCAGCATTCAAATTTATCCAAGAAGTCATCAGTAAAGTTGAGTTCTTGGCAAACCATGATAAAAAACATGTATGTATAAACATGCTCACTTTGTGCACAGGTTCCAGGAAAGGAAAATCTTAATACTACAGCATACAAAACATCCTATACAATTATGTACTTCCAACTTTGGGGCAACAAGATTGGGTGTGATGGTCAGGTATCCACACACATTATATATATTTTTTTAAAAAATGTGCATGATGACTCTGAAGGTATTCCAATGTGTTTCATAAACCTTTACCAGTGTCTGTGTTTATTGTCCTCATGGAGACTAGCATGATGCTTTCCCTCTCTCCAATGTTGCTCATATGGCTGTAAGAACATTGAACAAATCACAAATATAATTAAAAATATATAACTGATGATTTTCTTTCATGCATTCAAAAATACATTTCTGAGTTTTAGTTCATACCCTTCTGATATCACCGAGCCATAGTTTTTGACACCTACAAGGTACATAAAAACCTCATTATTTCCTTATGCAGTAAAGCTGTGGGAGAACACACATACAGACACACAGAATCTCACCGTCTTCCTTTGTATTATGGCACCGTCCTCTGAGGTTAACTGCTGTTACCAAGATCACCATAACAATGATCAAAATGAGAATGAAGCTCATCACACCTGCCAAAAACCAACAAAAAAGACAACAAAACCATTACAAAAGTGAATTGACAGATATCTCGGAACAATCCTGATGCCACGATTTCATGTGCAGCTTACCGAAGGCTAACGTGGTAAGCCCGTTGTCTGGCGTCTGTGTTGGTTTAGCATCAGCACCTGCACAGAGAGGAAGACATTACAGATTGGACTACATCTAGTGCAATGGGATTTATGAGGCTGATATTTTACAAGCAGGGCAGTAGCTTAAGGGTGAAAGTTATATCATATGTTAACCCTGCACTGATTGTGTATATGATTGAATTGGATTCATATGAGCCAATTTGGTTTGATTTAATTTAAATTGTTTATTTACAGATAAGTAAATATACATGTAAAACACTAAAGAGAAAGGCATTAATTCATATGATAGTTACAAACTGCTAATTTACATACACTTATATACTGTCATCCTTGGACTTGGATTAAAATCTGACTTGTCACAGTTTGACTCGTAACTTTTCTTTGACTCACTGACTTGTCTTGAACTTCATCTTATGAGACTCAGATTTTTTAAATGCAATTCCTTAATTTAGCTCAAATCCCCCTTCATCCATCCTAGGACTCCATTCAGGACTTGACTTGTACTTGATTTGGACTTGACTTGAGCAGCTTCGGGATTTCTTAGGGAACAGTCAACACAATCCTTCCTTATGAGTCATTTGTTACATGACTTCCCCATTTCCCAAAAATGTTTAATTACAATTCCCGACTTACTAAATGGAAGTTATTATTATTATCTCTCTGTAGGAATTACATTATCCCAGTGCATCCTGCTAATTCATTTTCCTAGAGTCAGTTTCCCAAAATAAAATGTTATGTTTACCTGGTGAGTTGGGAGGAAGGGTCACATTAAGGCCACTAGAAGAAGTGATATTGTCTTGTGAAGCTGAAATGTAAAGCATCTTATTATAATGGTGGCTAAGCCACACAAACTGTGACCATTGTGTAAAAATAAATTAGCATTTATTACCCCAGAATTAAAAATACACATCAAACCAAAATATGATGAAAAAAGAATATGTAAAAAAAAAAAAAAGAAAAGCAAATAAAGAAGGTTGAATATTTTCAAGTTATCATAAAATGTAGTGCATTTATTAAAACAAAAATACATAGCAACCTCTATCTGACATTATCCACAAATATTTAAAACATGAAGCAGGTCAAGCAGTAACATCTGCTGAAATGTTTTAGAAGGACAATAATAAGAAAATGACGACAACTTTTTAATACTCTGTTCACCCTGTGTGTCTAGAAGTGGCTATAAGTTAACAGTTACAGGGTTTTCAATTCCTGGACTTTTGCTGGTCACTGTGAAAACAGTACAAAACATATTATATGCTTAATTATAATATTTACATTTTTGAAAATTACTGTAAACCAGTACCATGTCATCCCCCCATCTGATCTTACAAAATGTTCTTCTGCAACTTATTTCTACCAAGAGATTCTCCAAATCCTCATACTGCTGCTTTAATCTAAAAGTGACCACACTTTAACAAAAGCAAAAGTGAAAGATTCCATTCAGTATGTGGTGCAGGAGCATCATGGACATTTTGACAGCCGTTATCAGATTACACACAAATTGATTAGGCTTATATCCATTTTGCTATGGCACGTACATGCTGTCCGACAGCTTGATTAAAGCATGACATTCAGTGTGTGAGGAAATCACATTTAGCTCCAAGGTATTAGACCTCTTTAGACAGACTGTTTTTACCACTGCGTTTGTTAAACTGGCTCCTTACCAAGATCATCTTTGGAGGAAGATAGTCTAGGATAGATTAAAAAAAAAAACTAAAAACATTTATGGTTTATTGAAATTGAGGTGCCTAAGTATACTATAAACAGAAAAACCCAATTCCGTCCAAAACGCAGTCGTCTTTTTGGCTGTTTGCCAGAATTCATCTGATATCCAAGAGGTTTGCTTAGATATTTTATTTGCTGCTCAGCCGATATAGGTCACTGATTACTATTATAAACTGTTAGTACTCAATGATGACTTCACAAATTGCATTTTATGTCATTGTAACAACTGTTTAAGGTTTTGTGAAACATATATACAGTAAATGACAGTACTGCTTATCAGTTTGTGGATTTAAATCTTTGTTACTCGCATATGTCTACATCCAACCAGTATGTCCTCACAAATGAGACTGTAATCCCATTGAATCTTTCCTAATAGTCATGTTTTGAAAAAAGATAGTGCTGTATATATTTTTGTACCTCTGCAGTACAGAGGCTAGTTTAAAGTATGTAATGAAGTTCTGTCAGTAGGTATGTTTCAGACTTACCTGCAACAAGCGATACAGACACACAGAGGACAATGAAAGGAGATAAGAGCAGAGCCATGGCTTAATCCACAGAGTTTTAGTTATGTTCCTATAGAAAAATGCTGACTATTAAAGGTCACCAGGCATAGATGTGTGTTAAAAGAGACAGAGAAGTCAAGCTGTAAAGTGTGTACATGTGAATGAGTCCACGGCAACGCACAGCTAGAGAGAAACTGTTTCCTGTGCTAAGGAATAAGACGATGTAAAGTGTGGTTGTATCCTGGTGACTGACTGTGTGCGAGTGTAATTGTGCCCACTCTTGGTTTGAGGGAGAGACTGCTACGGCCCTGCTGGTGACCCACAGCTTCCTGGGAAAGAATTGGAGGAAGCAGATGTAGTGTTCTCATGGAAAAGCAACTCTCTGGCCTTGTGTTTGTGCTTCAGCCTGGCTAAGAGGGAGTGGTTCTCTGAAAAACAGTGAAACGGCCAGGAGCGGCTCATGATCATAGATTTTGGTGGGGCAGGATAACGTTAATAACAATTAATAGCCTCAAACAAATTTAAGTCAAAAGGCTATAATACTTGACTTATGCTATAGGCTAGTGGATGATTGTTACAGAAACTCCATAACAGACATTTGAGAGTCAACAGGATTTGGATGAACCTGAACAAACTTTCACCAATTTTCAATAGAGAACAGAAAGATGTAATCAAACAATACATTTCCCTTAGTTGATCAAACTGAACTTCTCTGACATACCTTTGCCAACTCACTGTTTATTTTGCCCTCATTTGTAAAGAAATTTGGCTCATTGATCTTTCAGATGTGCAAATTCACATCTCTTTTCAGATGTGCTGATAACAGCACTCCAAAGACACATTAACAACATAGCTAGTCACAGAAATGAACAGATAACAGTGTAGATTTAATTTGCTAATCACATCCTTTCGAATCATGGAAAGGATTGAAATCTCTGCAGTGTTCATTTTGATAGCTTCAACAGTGTTCAATACAGCAGGTTCCTGTCACCACTGTCACAATGTGTGAACACTGAAGAGGTATTGTTATTATTATTATTATTATTATTATTATTAACTGTCCTGACTCCTGCTCCTCCCCACCCATAAACTAAATGTTCGTAGTGGGAACATGGGGCAGTGTGATTCCTGCCCAAATGCACTCTTATAAGTGCTTGTTGCACTCTATAACACTATGACCCCACTGTAGTGCGCTGTAACTGCACTGTAAACTTTGTTAGTCACTCAAAAGAGGTATTATTAGTATTTCAGCAGGACATGTATGGGGTTGTGACTTTAGGTTGTGACTGAAGGACTTTATGAAGATTAACATTTGTTGAACGACTGATATACTGTATGTGGTTGGGCCCTGACCCACCTGTCCCTGAGCCATTACTGGAAACAGCTAAACAAATGCAGGATGCATTTGGATTCCCTCTGAATTTTATGCGTAATTACATCTGAGCCACAGTCTCTTGAAGCAAATCATTTTATCCATGCTTAGGAAAACACACATCACAGGGATAGAATGGCGACAGACACAGTAGTTCATGCATATTTTATTCAAGAGTAAAAAAAGTGATTTGTCCCATAGGGCATGCTTACATTGTGTGTTATCATTTAGGAAGTCAAATGCCAAAACTTAGTTCAAGAGAAAATTGCAAGAAAAAATAGTCACAAGTTAAAATCCATTAAACGCCTTCTTTGAAATAAACCACGTCTGGACCAAACAAGGATCAGAAAAACAGTGGAGAAAAGAACTGTAAGCTTAATTGTAAGAATAAGAAGTATAAGGATATCATCAATAATTATAATGAGAATATAGTTTTCCTTCAAAGTGAGACACAGGATTTTCAGTGTGTCCAATTTGTTTACATGTGAATAAACCATGCGATCATGCTTTGGCAGCCTGAATGTTGCTTTTCACTGAGTAATATGTTCATTCACACTATTGAACACATTCTTTACACCAACTGAACAGAAAAAAAAAAAAATCACAAAGGCTTAAACACCTCAAAAAGAGCATCGGTGCCTGTACAGCAAAAACAATACAAAAATAAAATCAACCAACAAAATAACATTAAAAAATGAAAACGAAAATAAATTAAAGACAGAAGAAAAGATTACAAAAAATCATATATATATATATACTGTATATAGATATAAAAAACAAAGTTGAACTTTACAAATATAATCTGAAGAGGGAAATAATTCAAATCTACTATATTGAAACACATCACACTTATAATTTCACATATCAATAAGGAACTTAATTGCATGCATTGATGCGTTCCATACCACAGATGCTGTTAAAAATTGTCCTCGATATTGTCCATCATTTATTATTAATAATATATTTATATATGTATATATTTATACTTATATATATAGGTTCATTCGACTTGCGAAACATACTATGTGCATTCTCTCTCGAGTTACAGGCAGGTGAGAAACAATCAGGTAGGTGGTGCCAAATGTCAAACTCCAACTGCATAACCCCCCTTCCCCCCTCCCCCCCTTCGTTAAGTGCCCGCTCCACACAACAGACGGCGGGGTTAATGAGTCCACAGCCAACATATGCAAGCTCCCTACACTTTACATCCACGCAGCTTTATGGCATCTTACCAAACAAAACAAAACAAAACAAAACAAAAAAAAAGAATAAATAAATAAATAAATAAATAAAAATACTCAGGTAAGATTGCATTGCAAGTAATAAAATGTACATATTTTTCTCTTTAAATGTCCTTTCTTAGAAACGTTTCATTTTTGCGTCATTTCAAATTTCATATTCATTAATACTAGTAGCAAAACATGTCAAACAGTGCGATCATTTCGTTATGAGATGGGCTCATGAAGAAAACTCATCAATCAAAATATTCAAACGTGTGCGTGGCATTGGTACTGGCTGGTCACCCCCACCGATGAGCTGCGATGGATCAGGCTAAAGAGAGTTCTAAATCCCTAGTCCCCGCCCACTTGGTGAATGGGTGGAGTCAGAAAGGAATTGATAAAGACACTTTCAGCCCTTGACTGACATTACTCCCCCCCTCCCAAGCAAAACCCACCCCCATCCTGTTCGTCACACCCAAAAAGCGGCAGAACTCGCCCGAAACAGCGAGAAACCGCATACGGTAAACTGGCAGCGAAAATGAGCAACCGCCTTCCACCCACATCCATGACAGATTTGAAATTGGATAGTTTGCTTCCCTAATTTGACACAGCAGTAGTGGATGCATATGTATAGTTATGTCGTTTGGGTTTGGTTGGTATCAGGAGGCTTTAAATTTTCAGGGTTTGGCGATATCCTGCCACACAGCAGAACAGTGGCACGGGTTTGGCCATGCGGTCACTGCAGGTGACCAGATCACTGGATGTTGCTGTTGTCGTCGGTACCATTGGCCTCGGACATGTTCATTTTGCCCATGGAGTGACCGACGTGGTTAACGCCGTCTTTACGGGGAGGCATGCGCTCGTTGATGCGGTCTAGACCTTTAGCCTCCTCGAAGCTGCTGATCTTGTGCTGTGGAGAAAAGCCGCGGATGGCTGTGGAGAGGCACAGATCACAATGAGCACCAGAACACCAGATGTTTAATGGAACCATCCTGTCAAAGCTGCATTCTGTAAAAAGTGTAATATGTATGGAATAAAACACAGCAGGGTATGCTGTTATAGGAAAATAAGCAAAGATGTTAATTATAACAGCAGGTCCCGAAGTGTTTTATTCTTTTTATACCACAGCAATTTGGCAAGACTTACTTTTTTAGTTAGGTACTATACCTCTGATTGTTAAAAAGCGCTGACACTGGAGATTCCTTTCCTTCCAGAAACGCTAAACAAACCTCTCCTCACAGAAAGCTTCACCATATCAGTGATTCCCAACATTTTTTAATCGTTTACGTAGAGCATCTGCCATAGAAGTCCCTGTGTAAGTTGTTACTATAGAAATTATTACATATAGACTATATATACAGAGCAAGCACACTAATAGGAGCTGCTGTGAGAGCTGCTGTTAAAGAAAGTGAATCTACACCTTCTGACTTATCAGTATTGAGAAATCATCAGCGCTGTGGTATAAAAAATTGATGTATATTATAAAATCAAGAGTGCCCCTTGGTCATTTCTGAATTTTGATGTTTTGCACCTCATGTAATTCAATAGTCAGTGATTTTCTTAAATACAGATTGTATTGTATGGAGAACCAAACAATTCCCAAGTTTCATAATAGTGGCCCTGCCCTTTTAATTTCCTATAAACCCAACAACATTGTTCTGTGATATGTAGTTCGCTGTATATACATATACGTATAACACAAAGAAATGTTTTGAAGTTCTTACTACTTTCTGTTACATACCATTGACTTTTGGATCATAATATAAAAGTATGATATTAATACTCCCTGATGATAGCTACTCTTGGTTATTTCCACTACCTATCTTAAAGAATAAATGTTGTGTATAGGCTTTACTTATAAAGTTGTAGAAAAAAAAAGAATGCAGCTTTCAAGACTTACTGGTGAACAGTCTTTACTCAGGATATTAAACCCATTTCCCCTCTATCATCTGTATTCAATTACCAGGCCTATTTCCTTTTTCTGCTTGTCCCAAAAACAAGACTGGAGAGGAAACAGCGATCAGTTCCCTTTCCATGTGTGAGCCACTGAGGTGTGCCTGCTTTAGAGCACGAGAGGTTGTGGAAGAGGCTAACACACTCTGGTTGGCTGGGAGTTCCTGAGAGGTCCAGTTACCACATGCTATGCTCACAGTTGCCTCATGAGAGGACAAGAAAAATGCAGCGCTTAACATACCGACTCAAGTAATCATGCGTCTGTGTCAGACACCATCTCAAAACATCATGCATTCTTCACAGTGAATGTCCCTATTTTTTCCACTGTTATCACTGAGAAAGGGCATTGTAAATATCTGGTAGTCATAAAAATGGTCCTTTCCAAGTTCATTCCCTTGGACGACAATATAGAAAGAGGTCTGAAAAGAAATACTTGTCCCTTTGCCACTGCAGCTGCACCAAAAGCACAAGGTCGTTATGCTACAATATTTTACACCAGACACACTAAACTTAAAATGACAAAAAAATCAGTTACTTTCTGGATGCTACCGAGCTTAAAGGAGCAGTTTGTAATTTTCAGGGTCCTCTTCTGCCTGTGAATGAACATTGAAAACCCTTTTTCTTCCCCTGAGCAGACCACACCCCCTCTGTGGACACTTTGCCTTTTAAGGAAAAGAGATACAGCTAAACATCTCTGTTCTGGATGGGGGTGTGGTCATTTTCTGGGCCTGAAAAATGTAATCAGAAGTCTGAAATGAAGGAAACTGAGAGCCGCTGCATGGCATTATCTCAAATTGCAGCTTTTTTAAAAAAAAAAATGTAGCTTTGAAATTAGATCATTATTATAAGTCTAGAAACACTTTTAAAAATCACAAACTGCAACTTTAAAACGCTTCCCAGATATCTTCCTTGCCCTTTCTTAGATATCAATGCATTGTTTCTCTCAGTGTTTCCTCTACACTGCTTTCATTCTTGTATGAAAATGAGCTGGTCATGGCTGTGCAACAGCTTACGCTAAGCCCAGATACATGTCCTGGATTTACCTTCTCCGTCCCTTGCTTCTGTCTCGATGGCTTCGATGGCTTCAATGGTGGCTGGGGGGAGAGGAGGGGACCCAGTTACACTCGAACAAGCCATGCATACGGCAGTAAGGCACAGGCAGCAGTAGTGCACCAGTAGCGACGACCCTGCGAAATGCATGCACGCCAACCAGACTATGGAGCACAGAGCCAGTCAACCCCTCAGGCACACACATGCGTTCCCGGACGCCTGTCCGTCCTTCTTAACCTGGCACAGACTCACAGACGCTCACCTCACCCCAGTTTACCCTCTGCGGGGAAACCGAACCACTGCGGTCCAGGCTTTGGGGCCACTCATAGTGCAGGTAGTATGGATAGAAGAGCACCCCAAAGCCTGGAGTCTGTCAGAGGATACAGAGAGACAGATGGAGAGACAGGTGGAAGAGACAGGGACAGGTTTAGAAAAGTGCCCAGAGACCCCGTGTAGGCTTGTATGCTCACCGCTTTGCAGAGTTTGTTTGCCCCCAGACAGCACACCGCTGGGCAGCATGCCAGTCGGGGTCAGCCCCTTCAGCGTCAGCACGTTCTCACTCTCCTCTCTGTATATAGCCATATACATGCACACAAACTCACATAAGTCTCTAGTCTCTCGTATGTCTGAAGCATATCTTGAGTGATTGACTTAGATTAGCATACTGAAAGTGACTCCATCACTGAAAGTTCTTGACGTACCTGAGCACAGAGAACATCTTGGCCATCTTGCCGATTGCACGAATCTTGTTCTTAATCACCTCTTTCCGCGCAGCTGCTGCGTTGGCTGTGGGCGGACATAAGATTTCAGACTATATTGCCACAGGGAAAGTCATTTAAATGCAAGGCTTGCTAGGAGCAAGAATACTAAGCGATCTTCTTAAGAACACTGTGAGCTTGTGGTTTGCAAGGAGGATTCGGAATACAGCACTTTAGAAGTCAAAGCCTGCAAAGGGAATAGGAGAAAATAGACAGGTCCGTGTGCAGAATATAAAGGCAATTTCTTACCATCATAGATCTCATCTCCATCGTTCATTAGCTCATCATCGGAGCAGATGCTCAACACATTTACCAGCATCTCTGTGACTGCAGGGGAGAGTTTATGGATAATCGTTACAGGGGTCATGTATATATATATCATCAGTGTTTTCCATTAGAATGTCAATGCTGTGTACGGCTGAGAGAGAAGAGTTACCTTTTTCCCCCACGAAAGGCAGAGACCAGGTGAAGACGTCCATGAAGTTTGGCAGCCAGTAGGGGTGAGGGGAGCAGTTGAACTGTCGAATGTTCATCACATTGTTCTCGTACTTCAGGACAGCCGCTGACATAGGAACACATAAATACACACGTACAAATACCCACATTTACAGATTGACAAAAGTTGACAGTCCAAAACATAATTCAAAATCAAAAGTGTTTTGTTCATCATTTCATTTGTTGATAGTTAGCAAGTGATTAGGACTTAAATTGAGCATCTGCCCACCTGCCAAATGCTAGTAAAATGTGACACTGACGGGGGCTACCCAATGGCACAACAGAATAGTGTGTGTCAAGTATGACTCCCGACGATGCAACAAGAGCAAAATTGGCTGTGCTGTCTCATACTCTTTCCCCTGTCAATCACAGGGGCACTAGCCAATCTGTGAGTATATATATATATATAGAAGAGGGCAGATAGAACTTTCCTCTGAGCGTGTTACAATACACTGTGATGCAGCATGAGCAACAGTTCAAAAATATGTGCTTCATGTGTCTCAGAACAAGCATGTGTTAGCCTTCACTATTCTCCTGCCACTTAGTCAGATGTGTAAATAGTCACTCCTATATGGTCTATTCATTCTCACTTCACGGAACTTCACTTGAGCCAAATGTGCCAACATACAGTACAGTTGATATGAAAAGATCAGAGAGGAAGACCAAAGAGGAAAATTATGAGGAAAATCTCATCAGTAATGATGCATTGCCACCACATTTTTCCAGGGTTCCCAGTTCGATCCTAAGCTCAGGATACTGCCTGAGTGGAGTTTCATATGTTCACTGAACACTAGCTCTTGACCTGTCTCTGCATGAATGTATGCAGCCTGCTGCTGCCAGATGATTGGTTGATTGGATAATTGCATGAATGAGCAGGTATACAGGTGTTCCTATGGACTGTAAATGTATATATATAATTGTAGATAAATACAGATATTGAATTATCCTCAAAGAATATATTACGATTTGACCCACACATATTTGAATGGCTGCAAAACTATTTAAGTTTATAGAAAACATTTCCTGTGTTATGTGAATTGTCTACATTAGCATGTTGAGTATAGTATTGAGTACAGTAGGATGTTTATGTCTCTATCTCTGCATGTCTATGTATGTCTGTGTGTGTTGTATTCTAAGAACAATCCACTAGATGGCCCCTTCTGAAGCCTGAGCTGCTGACCCTGTTCCATCAGGAGAAATAAAGCCACATGGATGGAGTCAGTGAAGCTGACAGCCTCTCCCACCCACATATCTCCTCCATCCTACTCTGTTTATTATAGATAACACTCCATGCACAGACATACAACACATCGACTGCAGTCAGATATGTTAATATTTGGCAGTCTACTTGCTCTGACTTAGTGTTGTCAGTACATTATAGAGTAAAGAATATAAGATCTACATATTAAGTGGTACACTGAGACAAGAATGCTAATTCCACCCACCTTTGTTGTTGTAAACATCAAGGTAGTTTGGTGCAGAAAAGATGGTGATTAGTGATGGGAAGCCAGTGGTCTGACTCTTCCTGTACATCCGGTATCTGTGACAAAACAACCACACCAACACACATATACAGATAGAGGGACAAGAAAGGTTGGGAGGGGGCTTGTCATGAAAGTGAGTGTGTGTGAGACAGAGTGTGTCTGCATACCTACCCTGCATCTTGTGCTTCATGTGCTCGGATGACTGATAGCAAGTTATTATTCTGTAGGAACTCACACACCGCCGGATAACTGTAAGGCAGACAGAGCGAGAGAGAGAGAGAGAGAGAGAGAGAGAGAGAGAGAGACAGAGAGAGAGAGAAAGCGCAAGTGTGTAGTTTAGGCTGCAGTCAGCAGGGGCACTGTAACATGTAGACAAGTTTCCAGTAGGGGTCTGAAAACACTGGACAAAACCCAGAGGTAGAAATGTCAGCATTGTCAGCATGATCTGTGAATTCTGGCTCTGATAGTTCCTCAGCCTTGGCTACATTTCTGCATTTCTGCTCTCAACTAGAAATATGCACTTGAATTCGTTTAAATTCCGTATGCAGTTATTATTTTTTGTTTGAACATGCCCACAAAATTTGTCATTTAAAGTCAAATCACACCCACATTTTTTTTTAATTAAAATCAATTGGACATGAATCCAGTTTTGAGATGTTTTCTCCGTTGACTTTGTATGTAGACTTGGGCATTGGTCTTGCTAAATATGGTCTTGGTCTCGACCAAGAGTTTGTTAAAATAATAGTTGTGTTGTCTTGGGTCTGGTAACCCAACAATATGCCTATAGCTATTTATCAAGGCAGATATGAAACTAAACTGGGAAGAAAATCAAACCCATAGATCAGAATGAGTGTAAAACACTGGATATATTTTTTTTTATTTTATTTTATGCTTAGGATATATAGAGGGTGTTTTAGTGATTAATGGTCTGACATCACTGTTGCTAAGCAACTGGGGGAAAAATAGACACCAAGCATAAACTAACTAATAACAGAATGTTTTTTGCTAGCTAGCGCCACATGTAGCCATCAAGTCTTTAATTTATTGAATGTAAAGACATAGTGACAGTAGAAACAAAATTGTCAACCAATTTGTTGGGAATATCAATATTTCCCTCAGATGTGTTGGTAAAATACTACAAAATGTACTCAGGTTGATTAAAGTTGTACTCTAATTAGCATTTCTTAGCACTGAAAGGAAACCAAAATTCTGCAATCATTCTCCATCATACTGAAAAATGTAAACGTTGTGTTCCAACTTGTAAAAATGGGAGCTATCAGAAAATTTGGTCTTCAGAAATCGTGAATACCACAGAAGGAATCTTCTTTAAACACAGTGAACACATCCAATAGCACATGACACAAGCACAGAGGCAACACACAAATAATTGCATATATGCTGACAGTTATATTACAGCTTAATGCTTGAAATAGTCTTAGATACACACACACAGATACATACACACTCATAGAGTACACCCTGTAAAATGCTTACTTACTGCTGTTATAATGATTATGAAATGTGGCCGGTGTTATGGGGAATGTTTTTGGGTTAAACAGTGAGTTTTTACAGTTCCACATAATAAACCACAGGGCTCACCATGAAGTGTGCACATAATTCCGCCCTGTCAAGAGCTAATGGAGCGCGCAGTATGATCTAATGGAGAGGAGCTTATCCTGTGGCTCGCATATAGCCTACAGCTAGCTTTCCTTCTCTTTGTGCAAGTGAGAGACACAGCAGCATGGAGAGAAGCAGGTTCTACACCAGGAAGCAAGCGTGAAACAGTCCTTTCTCTCACTCCGCTCTGAGCTACAGCATCTGCTAACGAGTGGCAACCCCACTGCGATACTACTGCTATCCTCTACAAATCAGTGCTTCCTCTGTCTCTGTCTCTTTCTCACTCTCTGTCTTACTCTCTCGCTCCAATTTGGGCAGGAGGAGTGGGTCGCCATGGCAACACCACACTGCAAAGCCCTTGGGGATTGTGGGATAGATCGCAGAGCTGTGTTGACGCTGCTTCTGGCCGCAGTGTGGGCCTCGCTCTCTTTCCCTCCCTTCCTCTGCTCTTTCTTTTCTTCTTTAGCAATCCCTCTCTCACACACACATTATACACTACTGCTGACTAAAGCATTATTCAGGAGATTTGGTGTTGAGGCACACACTCATCTTCCTTCAGTTTCAGTTCAAAGATGTCTTTCCACATACTCACATATCTGCGGTGCAGAAAGCCTCCACAGGAATACTAAGCACTGCACAGATCAATGAAATGATCAAATAAATACCATACCTCTGAGGTAAGTGCCACTCTGTGGAGGTCCTGTAACACAACACAATACAAACGTCTACGTAGTACATAAAGAGTTGGAAAATTTGAAACCGAAAACGTACTAAGACTACAAACAGATAGCCAACACAGGACACTCTACTGAAGCCGCCACTG
Organism: Pangasius macronema; assembly: GCA_037577455.1. Lineage (NCBI taxonomy): Eukaryota > Metazoa > Chordata > Actinopteri > Siluriformes > Pangasiidae > Pangasius > Pangasius macronema. Next base: position 5,886,525 of record CM074959.1, on the reverse strand, counting down.
CAGAGACATAAATTCTCAGGTATCCTCCATAAACTAGCACTTAACATAGAATTTATTCTCACAGATTTTTACAGGTTTTTTTTTCTTTAAAACACATTACAGATTTAAGAGTTTTTGTTTTATTTTGTGTATAAAGCAATCTGATTTTTCTCAAAGTAATATAGTGTTTTCAACTAAATCTTTAGTGTATATAAACCTTGTACTGAGAAAAAAACTAGTGTAATTGACTATTAAAAGTGCCAGTAGACTTCCTCACTACCAGACCGCAGTCTGTTAGGTTTGACAACAACATGTCCTCCACCCTCGTACTGAACGCCGGCATCCCACAGGGCTGTGTGCTTAGCCCTCTACTCTCTCTTCACCCATGACTGCGTACCTGTTCATGGCTCAAACTCCATAATCAAGTTTGCAGATGAAAGCACGATGGTAGGCCTAATCAGCCACAGAGATGAGACGGTCTACAGAGAGAAGGTCGAGCACCTGGCAGTGTGGTGTGCTGATGACCTGTCCCTTAACACCCAGAAGACAAAGGAGCTCATCGTGACCTACTGGCAGACCAAGAGGAGCCACCTGCACACCCTTATCTACATCAGTGGGGCTGAGGTAGAGTGGGTGGCTGGCTTTAAGTTCCTGGGTGTCCACATCTGCGAGGAACTCACCTGGCCCATCAACACCTCCACCCTGATCAAGAAAGAGCATCAGAGTCTTTATTTCCTGAAGAGACTGCGGAAAGTCACCTGTCTGTTCAGATACTAGTAAGCTAATGCTGTACATTCAAGAGCATACTGACAAACTGCATGGCAGTTGCTCAGTCTCTGACCAGAAGGCCCTCTAGTGAGTGGTTAAAGCCACACAACACATTGGTGCCCAGCTACCTTCCATCGCAGACATCTAACACAGGCGTTGTCTACAGAGGGTGAAGACATCATCAGGGATATCTAAGGAGGCTCTACAGAAACCGCCTCTGCCATAACAGTAAGTTAAGAAATGGCTTTTCCCCCTCAGCAATCAACATACTGAACTCCTCACAATGCCATTAATCCCCCATCCTCCACCCCCCCACATGCCACTTGAACATGCCACTTGCACTTTATTGCCACCCTACCTCATCTTTGCACTTTACACCTAATGCGATTTGCTGTTTTGCACTTCTGGTAGGATGCTAACTGCAATTCGTTGGCTTTGTACTTATACTCAGCTCAGTGACAGTAAACCTGAATCTACTCTAATCTAAACATCTTAAGTTCTTATCTCAGTACAGTAAAATCTATCAAATTATTGCTCGGAAATTGGTCATACTATACAGATGTGCTAGATGGATTAGATTTGAATAACGATGTAATCTTTCTTAAATATAAGGCTTTTTTTCCCACTTAAATATAAAAGCCCAACTTAGTCTCTAATTACACAGCCCTACTGAAACCCAAACTTTGTTATATATTTGTTATAAATCTGGTCTATAATAGTGATTTTCCCCTAAAATGTCTGAAACACCTTTTAACTCTAACTGAGCATTCCTATACAGCAAGCAAATTATTTAACTAATGCTAGTGCTGAAAATTGGCTAGCTAACATAGCTAGCCAGATAACTTAGCTAATAGTCCAGTACATCTCTTTACGACGTGGTCAATGAGGAAATTGAAAATTTCGTTGTTCTATTTTGCACACATTTACAAAGTTACAACCGTCTGGCTACATTTACATTTTTAGCTGCAGGAAAGCACAATGCTAGACTCAATTTTCCAGGAATTTTACAAGTTCACATAGAAACCTGCCAAGCCATCCTGATATGCCTGGTGAATATAGTGTTTAGCCCTCAAAATACACAAAAGGTAAACAACAAGTATGTGAAAAATGTTCACACATAGATGTAGCTGTAATTCTGGTTTATAGAGTAAACTGTTTAACTTATAAATCACCATGTTGATGTGATATGATAATATATTGTCAATACGTAATAATAAATTCAATTAATTATTATATACACCATACTCTAGTTTGACAACATTGCCAGTATTATCAGTACTTATATTGTTCTTCTATTGGTCAAGTTTGTTATTAGGAGCATGTACCTGATAGTTAATGTACAATTTCCACCAACTGTTTTTCTTGACAATACATACTGTGTATCGCGATATTCAAGTATCATGATATATTATGCAATATTTCCAAAGATAAAAATGACATTGCACTTATAAACTGAACAGCTTCATTCCGGTTGTCTTAACTCTTATAAATGAGCATCCTTTCCATATCCGTCCTCTGAGACCAGTCACAGTGGGAAATAACCAAATACACAACGATGCTATAATGTATATAAACACAACATTAATGAGCCTGTAATTTTATACTGCGTGTCTGTCTCGTTTGTAATCATTACCGTGGTAATATTCACCTTTTACTATATTAATAAATTCGTTTATTTTAACACCGGAGGAAATCTAATGCAATTAAATATAATTATAATATAATTATAATTATAATTAAATCATAAACTGGGTTGATAACCGAATCGGAAACATGTTTAATTGCTTTTACTTAGCTTGATTTCATTTTTTTCTGCTTTTTTTTTTAATGCTTCCTGGGTTCAACATCTTCACACAGGAATGTTTTTTCACCTTTATTTGGTTTAAAAAGATTCTTATTTTAAGCGACTATACATGGTCGCTTATACACTATATACCCTGGTTTGCGCAGATTGAAGATTATTCAGATTATGAGATTTAGATTTCCCAGATTTTGATTTAGAAATCACAGACGCTATGCTTTTCATATAGACTTGCAACAATCTGAGAGTATAAAAAAGATGCTCTATAAAAATGTAAAATCAGTTATTTCAGGTTTATGGAGTGATTCTGGGGGTCTGTATATGTTAGAGTAGATGTGAGAGCTCTTGATGGTATTTTAAATGCTTGGTCCCGTAATACTGCAGTTGTCAAAGGGTGGTCCACATATCACCAAGGGTCTAATACTTATAGTCAGGAGGTCCTTTATTTATTTATTTATTTATTAATTTCTTCACAAAATTGGTACTCAGTACCGTCTCAGTATCGTCTGAGCCACAATAATTGTTAAGCATATTTTTAGATAAAGATTATACTATATGCTAATCAGTCCTTGTGGGGAGGAGCTTAACCTACTCAAACAGCTGTAACTTGTGACTTGAACACATGAATTTGCACGAAACAGGAAAGGCATGGTCAGGACAAGATTTTGATGATGTCTGTTTGGTCACGGGGGGTAGGGTTAAGCTCAAATAGCCGTTTCGCAGGAATCATCCAATCAAGCATAATTTGGTGTGCCACGTCACTGTAATAATCTGTAAAAATTATATATCACAAGATACAGTGAATCATTCTTGACCGGTGACCTCCACGAGAAACGTTTCCCACGAACTTAGATCATTGTAACACCATATAACTGGTTTGGGTTAGAGGGTAGAAATCTCAAAAATGAAAGGTTAATAACGGCAATAAATAAATATGACAGTATATAATTGCTTAATATGTCTTATACTGGAACCATTAGATTAGGTTAATACAATTAATTTGTGGTTATTGGACGAATAAATCGTGATCATAAGGGAAATGTTTTCAAACTGGAAAGGGTCCGATGAGAACCTGTGCCTTAATAAGCATAAACGCAGTTGTAGGCTCATGCTGACTCCTCATAACATGGTGAATAAGGAAGGAACAAAAACGGCCGCTGTGACTCTTACATAATAGACAAGATTAATGGAAATACACAGAGCACCGTTTATGCATTAGAAGCAGTCTTGGGTGAGCATGAGGAGCATCACTATTGCGGCGTGAAGAATGAACACAACTCATGCACATGGACACACATTTATGCATCCACCCCCACACACATACACACACTGCAGACTGGTCACTCCCTGGAGCAGGGAAGAGAAGGTAATGAAAGCAATGATTGTTTTGAGAGAGAGAATATTAGTCCAAATGGCTTCAGGACAGGCTTTGGCTCTGCATAGAAACCTAATGATGAATCAAGCACTGCTATTGATTGGCCCAAATCTGCTGCATTTCTCTCCTGGCTCACTGCTGCACTGCTTCCTTTACTGTGTCTCACCCACATCCACATCCTTAATACGAGGCATGGTTCAAAACTGCAGAGGAATACATGTGTGGTGTTTGTATGTGTGTCTGTGTATGCATGTTTGTATAAGCAGCACTTGAGATGATGGTGGTAACGGGCTTCGCTGTGTGTTTCCCATTACCATTACCAGCCATTCTTCAACTGTGTTATAATGATCACCTAGCACAGAGAAGAGAGAGAGAGAAGGAGAAAGAGAGAGAGAATGCTCCCCACACTCAATGTGGGAGGTCAGACATCTATCATGGCAGAGAAGCACAGCTCGGAGGCTTAAACACACACACACACACACACACACACACATCCAAGGGGTTGTAGTGTGTGAAATTGTATACTGGGTGTGTATAAAGAGTGTGGTCCGTAAGTCTACGCATGCTTAATGAGCCTGCATCGGAGAGGCCACAGGATTTTCCCTTAAAACAGACTAATGTATAAAACATGAATGTGGGCACACTCACACCCACACAGAGGATCTAATGTGTCCTACAGAGGGGCAATGCAGTGTGTGATGTGATCTCCTGCAGTGTGAGATAGTGTGTGGGTGTATGGATGTGCATACGAAGATATCAGGAACGTCACAATTCTTCAAAAAATACTGCATTCAAATTGTAATCACGTAAATGATATAGAATCATATATTACACAAAACTATAATTACTTGGATATTACACTATCTATCTATCTATCTATCTATCTATCTATCTATGATAGATACATAGATACATAGATACATAGATGTACTTCATTGATCTCCGAGGTGAAAATAGAGCACAAACCAGACATTAGCAGACTATGAGTTCGTATCTCATTAATCACGGAGGATGAAAATCATGACACTGTCTTCTGCTATATTCAACACACTTTCTCCTGACTCAAAGAAAGCCATCTGAGATTCAGGCACAGAAAAGGTGTGAATCCAATAAGTGACTGTGAAATGTATAATGATTATTACGTCTAATACTCCATTTAGCACACATTTTTTTGTTCATTGTTACATTTAATCTGAAAATGTATACATAACTTAAAAATAATGTGGAAATAAGTATGCCAATGAAATGCATTTATTCAGTCTTTTTTTTTATTTTCTGAAAAAAAAAAAGTTTCACTATCCTTACACCATGTGTCTAAAAGCAGAGCACTGGATCATAACCACCAATTTTTCTACCTTTGAATACATAAATAATTCAAATTGCATTTAAATTAGGAATAAAACATGCCAGGGGGTGCTGTTGATTATTTTTCCAATAACAGCACATCATAAAATGTTTTATTGCTCTTATATTACAATTATTAATTTATTAATAAATGATAATCATAATTTTTAACTGTTTTTGGTTACATTTAATGTTATGGAACTTCCACGAGGCAGCTATAAACTGTCATTTTCTCAACAGTCTCTCTTTTTACTCTCTCATGAAGTTAATTAAAAAAAAAACCACCTTGTCATGTTACCGAGAAACCAGTAAGTACAATTCATCTATCCTGAATACTCCTGTGGTGAAAAGATTACTGAATGTTACAAAGTGCTGGTACTGGAGACCTATCAACCAGCTATCAATGATTACACATTTTTCTTTTTTAATCAGTTTGTTGTTAGCCTTAAATTATGCGAAGTGTCCACCATACAAGCTGGAAAGTAGCTGTTACTATACAAACGATAATGTATTATAACCAGAGCGTTAATATCAACTTGTGCTTTGAATTACAGCCAGCACTACCCAGTCTCGACGACAATATCTTTTACTTAGTTGTGGAAGACTGGTTAGTCTAAACTCTTAAGTTGTCACGACACCATTAAACAGAAGTGATTTGCTTGATTCCCATGATGACCATCTCACGGCTCTTGAACTAACTGCACATACACACAAAGATTTCATTTTAAAACTGATACTCCCTTTCCTTCAGCACATACACAAGCATACACATAAACACTCAAACACCCTCACAGACACATGCATGCCCTCCATTTTTCCATCAGATTTTCAGTGGAGAGTGTGAAATATTCACGGCCTGGTGGTACGTGTGGGAAGAGCAGAGAGAGAGAGAGAGAGAGAGAGAGAGAGAGAGAGAGAGAGAGAGCTGAGAATGCTGTGAGCTTGCAGAACCTTTCCAGACTACATGACTGATCTCTCTCTCTCTCTCTCTCTCTCTCTCTCTCTCTGATTTTTCTCAATATTCAGTTCAATTACGTTCAATTCAACAATCCTTATTTGCATGACTGTACACATTTACAGTATTGCCAAAGCATTAGTATTAGTATTATTAGTTATAAGTCTGCGTCCATACAGAAACGTGGAGATGAGAGAAATTAATAGAACCAAATAGAAATATAAATTAAGCGTTAATAAAAATTGTGGCAATCTTACAGATGTAAGTCTCTCTCACACACACACACACACACACACACACACACACACACACACACACACACACACACACACACACACCTCTCTATCCTCAGACTTAAATATTCAGACAAAATGTAATCCTTACTGACACATGGATAATCACAAAAGCAGAATTTTTACGATGCCAGAAGATAAAACGAGGGCGTTTAAAAAAGCGTGTTTTTATGAGCTAAAATGAGAAACGCGTTGTTTAGTGTTTGTACTGCAGGACTCCTACCTGTAGAAGTAGGAGCAGCCTCTGACTGTGTTATGGCTGAAGTACTCCTGGCTCTTCTCGTTGCCAAAATCCTCCAGGGGGTCTGACCACAGGAGATCACACATGGGTCCGAATGCTGGGGGCTCCTTAAACCGATCCAACTAGGCCACAAAGAGACATATAGTAAAGAACACACTAAATATACACACATACGCATTTCCCATTGCCCCCAGATTGAACAAGAAGTGGAACTGAAAGAAGGCAGCACCTTCTTTATGTCATCTAAGCTGTGTATTTCTGGGGACAGGCCACCATGAACACACAGGAACTGCTGGTTCATGAGAGCAGCCAGGGGAAGGCAGTCAAATGCATCCATACAGGAGTCATACACCTGCTCTGAATACTTGATTTTACCTGAGAGAAAACAATGGCACAGAGAGATCAGTGTGAGATACATAGAATAATTAGTTAGATACATAGAATAGTCAGTTTCTACCATATCTAATATACCTTCACATACCACTTGAATAGGAACACCTGCTCATTCATGCAATTATCCAATCAGTCAATCATACGGTAGAAGTGCATTGGATGAATCTACTGGTCGAGAGCTTCGGTTAATATTTACATAAGAAATCAGGATGGGGGAAAATGTGATCTCAGTGACATTGACTGTGGCATGGTTGTTAGTGCCAGAAGGGCTGGTTTAAGCATCTCAGAAACTGCTGATCTCTTGGGATTTTTATGCACAAAGTCTCTAGAATTTACACAGAATTGTGCAAAAACAAACAAAACCATCCATTTATTGGCAGAAATGAGAGAGGTCAAAGGAGAATGTCCAGACTGGTTCGAGCTGAGAGGAAGGATACAGTAACTCAAATAACCACTCTTTACATCTATAATGAGCAGAAAAGCATCTCAGAGTGAACAACATGTCAACAGCATTATTGAGGTCCAAGTAAAATATTAACTGAAACTCTTGAACCTATATTGTGGTTTTTGTGATGTTTGTTTTTATTTTTGCGTACTGCTCTTATTTTTGTGTACTGCCCTTATTAGGTAACTTGGCAAGACCATATCTTCTATATCTTCATGCTCTTAGTACTTAGTAAGGAACAGCTGCTAATTTTTTTAGTGAGCTCTCATTCTTCCAGTTCAGCCTCTGGTTTGAACTTTTCTAGCCCTCCTGGGTGTCTCCCTGCATTACAAACAAACAGAAGGAACACCGCCGCTAGTCTGGTAAAGGTCCCTCTCTGCATGGGACAACATGTGTGTTCCCTTTTTTTCATTAAATCTTAATTCACTGCCTCTCAAAGGCATTTGTATCCATGGTGACAGATCAGCAGAGTAGGTACAGAAATAGGTTGCCACCAACTCGGCACTTGCCCCCCCTTCACCTGTGTCTGTATTCTGTCGCTTGGCCTCATGGGATAGGGCTACTTGTGAGCATTATCTCATCATGTGTTTTGCAGCCTTCCCTCATAGTCTCCTCCCTTAAGAACAAAGCTATTTTCACCTGATGCACTTGACTCGTCACTAAACTTGCATAAATGTATTATGTCTCCTGTCCCAAACAGCACAATATGGTTCTCTTCTGAGTCAATCTTCTCAAGTCCACTCATTGTTGGGTTTTCTACATGCCCTTAATGGCAAACTCCTTATTAATGTGGACTTAGCATTGACGTCTTACTCACTATAAGTTAGGTGGAGCGAGTTAGAGGAAGTGGACACCTGACCATCACACCCATGTTTGCTTTTGTTGAACTTCTCATTCCAGATTTAGTCCCCCTTTGCTGTTATAATAACCTCCACTCTTCTGGGATGGATTTTCACTAGATTTTGGAGCACGGCTGTGGGGATTTGCCCATTCAGCCACAAAGAGCATTAGTGAAGTCAGGCACTAATGTCAGGCAAGGAGAGTTCCAGTTCATCCCAAAGGTGCTTAGTGGGGTTGAGGTCAGGGCTCTGAGCAGAACACTTGAGTTCTTCCACTCCAACCTTGGCAAACTGTGTCTTCATGGACCTCACATTGTGCACAGCAGTACTGTCATGCTGGAGCAAGTTTAGGCCCCTTAGTTCCATTGAAGGGAAATCTTGAATGCTACAGCATACTATGATATTCTAGTCAGTCATGTGCTTCTAACTTTTTGGCAACAGTTTGGGGAAGAACCATATGCATGATGGTCAGGGGTCCACATACATTTGGCCATATAATGTGTGTGTATATATATATTTTTCTGCCTTTAAATATGTAGCATGTCTTTTAAGGATGTACAAAAGACCATTGTGGTTGTATAGAAGATGTCAGACTTAATATGGACTAAAAAATCACATATTGGCATGTTGTGTAACATTACTGAGTAAAATTCAAACTACCATGTTATCTTGTCTGCTTTATAGCTACAGTAACTATCTTAGTACGAGATCTCGAGTATCCTAGTATTTTATTGTTTAGATTTAACATTCATGCTCTCTGTGTTTTCTAGGCACTAAGTCTTGACAGGGCTCTAGTGTTTACCTGACACACACACAGTGCTTGTGTTAAAATGCTAAACAATTTTGGAAGTTGTGTCTCATGTCACTTAAATAAACCCAAATTTTGTAATGTCTTATACCACAGTGCTGTTAAAATCTCAGTGCTAACTGGTCAGAAAGAGTCAGTGATAGTCACTCTGACAATACTGCAGACTAATATTAAAAAACATTTTATTTAACAACAGCAACAACAACAAAAAATACATCTAATCGATATAGTTAAGCTTTCTATATGGAATTTATTTAACATTTAAAGAATGAGTCTCCAATGTCAGACACAGGACAATCTTCTGTCTTTCTGACACGGGAAAGTCTTCAGGACAGAGATCTTTGCAGTTTCTTGGTAACATGACAAGCTGCACTTTTTTGCCAGTTAATTTCAAGAGAGTGAGAAAAAAAGAGGTTGGTAAGCGAACAACTGTTTATAGCTGCTATAATGTAAGTGATAACAGGAACTAACTTTTTTGAGGATGCTTCCCAACATTACAGGTTACTATAAACTGATAAAAATAGGATGTGCTCTTTAATTATTACTACTTATTATAATAATAATAATAATAATAATAATAATAAATGAATTGCTTTGTGTTGGGCCACATCACACCATTTTGTCATTAACAGAATGCCACGTTGTGTTTTACTCCATTCCAAATGTTTTTTAAATCATTTTAACCTTACAAAAAGAATCTCTTGGAATTTTTTTTTCTGTTTTAGGAGACTAACTAAGGCTCCTCGCTGGTAATCTAGGAGTTAAGGCAACCCTGCCAGTAATCTATGTTGAACAGTGCTTTTGAGTTTGACTGGTGTCCTGAATAAACCAGTCATGATCATATCTGCTTTGAGAGACATTTCAATAACTAAAACTCAGATGTGCTGAACAGTAACTGCTGGGGATGACATGCTCAGTATTCGAGGACAAATTGCTTGCTCTCAAGTCCCTGGAGTAGAACATGCAGAACAGAGTGTTATGAGTGAAGACAGAAGCTCTTGTGCTTCGGAGTGCTAAATAATGCTGCACAGTGCTGCATGGGTAAGAGAATAAGTGGTAGAAAAGATGCTTAAAGTATGAATCCATACTTACATTCTTGTTTGAAGGTGAAATATTCTGTCAAATGTCTACATTCATGATTTCCTCTCAGTAAAAATAGCGTCTTTGGGTAGAGGATTTTCAGCGACCAAAGGTACAAAACACACTGTGGGCAGAAACAGAGGTAGAGAGTAAGTGTGATGCATTTGTGACAAATTACACCATTACATGCTATTACATCCACTGTCATCCTCTATAACACTTCCTAGCTGCTTGCAAAAAACTCAAATGATTATGGCTCTTAATCCACTTCTATTACCGCAAGCAACAAGCTCGCAAATATTACCATGAATAATAAGTCTAACCGACAGATCAAATCATGCCTAACTCCAACTAGGATGTGTGTGTGTGTGTGTGTGTGTGTGTGTGTGTGTGTGTGTGTGTGTGTGTGCGTGCGTGTGTGGACATGTTTTTATATTTTGGTGTTGACCAAACGTCCCCACAAGGATAGGAATATCTGACAGTTTTGACCTTTTGGGGACATTTGGCTATATATATATATATATATATATATATATATATATATATATATATA
>CM074959.1:5855084-5868378 GCA_037577455.1 Pangasius macronema | reverse complement strand
ACATAGAAACGGTATTTAATTAAAAGTATAGGTACTATATTCTCCAACAACTGTGGACATATCATTTAAGTTTAGTCTCGACAGTGTTGACAAAGATCAGGTGAAAAATCTTCCCATTGCTAGCGAAGGTGATAATAATACCAGTGTTTCTATGTACACGATTGGCTTTAAGGGAATTCACTGTTCCCTGCATCTACGTACTTCCCTTTCTGTGAAAATGAACCCATTATCACAGTTGTGCGCACTTTTGTTTGCAGTTGATTTGAATTTGATTGGACGTCTTCAAAAACCAAAAATAAAACAGCAAAAAATGACTGGTCTTAAAAAGAAATCTCAGGGTATTTTAAATTTTTATCAAGTACTCTGAAGGTAAAAATGAAAATGTAATGTTGAAATAATACTTGAGTAATGTAAAATCTTCCAGAGCTTCAGTAACAAAGTACCTTTACTCAAATATTTTCTGCCTGTGGTCTTAAATATGGTTTAAAATGAATTTAAAATATTGTGTTCATAGTATTTTCAATGTAGCCCTACTGCATTTCACTACAGTACTCTCTTGAACAATGAAAAAATTCAATATTGCAGTGCACAATGAAAAGAGTTTCATAATATTATATTTTCGCCATGTCACCCATCACTAATGACATCTGATCATTAATATATTCATATTAAGAAGAATTACAGTCAATGCAGCGTCCTCACTGCAACACCGTTTAAATAGCCGTTGTGATTATTAAAGTGACAAAATAAATATCTGGTTAGTATTAATATTGATCAATGCTTAAAACTCTGATATTGGTATCATGCTGAAAATGAAAAACAGTTGAATATGAGCATCCAGAAAGAGGACAGTCAGCACTGAAAAAAAATCGAAAGAGGCAAAATGGAGATTTTCTGGTGACAGCAGCATTATGCAGATGTAGCCTGGCTACAGCACCATTGGACTTAATGAGAACCAGCATGAGAAGGCACACTGAACAAATCAGCCTTAGTGTGAATTGATTATCCTGACCTCAGCTTGAACTGGGAATCAGCATGTGTATATGCGTGTGTATGTGTGAACATGCAAATTTGTGCGTACAGTCTTTACTAACAATAGCACTACATCAGGTGCTATAGAGCTGTGTGAAGGTATGACAAGCATGCAGAGAATTACTTTTGTTTTCCATTTTGGTGGATCACAAAAGGAAGCAGTTCTATTCACAGTAACATCCCCTTGCGTACATGTTGCCTCCCGCGTATTTCGTATGCTCTTGACATCATTAAGACACGCTAGCACAATACATAACAAAAACTTCACTTGTCCTAATTTTGCCTGTGTTGAGGAAATAATTGGGGCCATCCAGACAAGCATACATGTTTACACATATGAATGCAGACACACAAGCACAATTTCACATATGTATGAACATGTACAAGATATGAGCATACACAGGCACACACACATACATACATACACCCACGCAAATATAAATCACCCGGCAGCCGTGAGGGAGAGAGAAAGCTGGGCTGTGAGGAGATGACTCAGAGGTGTAGGTGTGTTCTGCTCGACAGATCTTCTCTCTCCCTCTCTTCTCCTTCTTCTTCTTTTTCTTTCCTCTCTACAGTTTTGATATACTGATGGATTTAAGCAGCTGTACCAAAAAAAAAATGGCTGAGAAAACTGAAGGGATGGTCAAACTGTGCCACTGCACTCAGTCTGACTGATTCAGACTGATGCTGATTTCAGAAACATAGCTGCAGGTTTCCTTCTGGTTAAAAGTTCACATCTTATTGTTTATGCTAGTAAGGGAAGCGTCCGTGGTGACTAGCTCTCTCAGATGCGGTACTGCTCCCCATCAGACTCATTAGAAAAGCCTTGAGTCTTCAGTAAGCTACAGTTAGCTCCTCTCTCTGACAAAAACACGTCTCTGTTTGTGAAATTTTGGGGTTCATCCATAGACTGATAGCCCACTGCTGAAAAGCTTGCAGTGCCACAATCCCCAAGGGAACTACCTCTGTGGCTGCCATCAACAAGCACATTATCCTCAACAGGAGGCAGTACCACACACAGTGACCTGGCTGAATCTGATTGGCAAGCACAATAATGCCTTCCACATGTAAGGTGGCAGAGTGACTAGCAATCAGCAATTAATTGCTTCAGTGTTAAGGAGCTCTTTTCTGAACTCACCATGAGGCTGAGTTCCACAGTGTGTACAAAGAGGATTGATGTGTTCAAAATAGGTGGCTCATGTGGGCCAGTCATCCAAGTACAACAGTATTCAATACCCCCTGGCCACTTGCATACACAGAGATAGGTCAAAGGATAGACCTTGAAATGCCTGTCCTTGGAAGCAAAACCTTAGCATATGGAAAGAAAAGGTGTTTAGGAACCTGTCCAACCCACTCAAATCTAGAAAAAGAAAGTATGTTGAGTAAAACCTGAGCTGCAAGAAGGCTTGCTAAGCCCCAAACTGGAGAAACTGGAATGTCCCTGCAACAGCATCTTCATGGCTCTGATTTGATGTAATTACTGCCTAATGACCAATGTTTTCTGCCCTCCTTGGGCCTGCTCCTTGGAGCCCTTTAGTGGTGGTGGTAGGTACCACCCCATGAGGTGGCGCTCAAGTGGTAGGTCCCTGAGGACATGATGCACCCTGCCAAAGACCTGCATGAGACAGGTGGAACCTTTGTGGGAAGCTGGGTTGTGGTGACCCAAAGTGCTTCTGTGGATGTTCTGTTTAGCCATCTAGTGAGACCACCAGTAATGTGATAAAGTACAAAATCATAGGCATAGCAAACTCGTGCTCCTCTGACGAGGAAAGGGGAGGATTACCAATATAAGTAGGGCCGTGTTTAAGGATATAAGCCACCAAGTTGCTCCTGCTCCAGTCCCAGCTCCTGAATAATCTATTTCAGCTGAGCCATGTCTGCCACCAGGTCATTAATTCACTGAGAAAATAACTAACATTGCTTTCTGGGCTTCTTTTTGTGCTTATCAGTTGTTGGCGAACGTGGGTGTTTGCAACTAGCACGCTGTTTAGACTGTGGGGTCAGCTTTGGGGGTTTACTTGAAGGAGATGGCACAGAGGGAGAACCAAACCTGGTGGGAATAATGAGAAGTGGTGTTACTGAGCAACAGCACAGAACAAGTTTGTTCAGATAACTAGCAAACAGCATAGGGAGTGGTGGCTAATAAGGCTAGCAATGCTAATGAGCGAGCCAAATCAAGGCCACTGAACTCCATATTGTATCTCTAGAGAAATGCTTGAAATGTATAAAAAATACACTCCCTGGGGCAGAAGAGAAGTTAGGAGATGATAAGAGTTCTGTATATCTGACCATAGTCACAAGCTGCTAGGTGGATAGCTCCATATGTTGTACATGGTCTGATGTGTACATGGCAAGAAGTAAAAGAAAAGGTGGTTCTGTGACAGCAGTCATTTATTGCAAACACTGGATCGTCATTTTGTGACTGTTGGAAGGTCTCAGCACAAGATAGTATCCAATCTGTATCCCAGATGCAATAGGATGCAACAGTTGTTTGAAAACTTTGAAAAGGTCCTTCGATAATAGTGAAAAATGCCTCCTTCGCTTGGGACTGTCAGATAACAGAAACAGAAATATACAGTGGCAAAGGAAATATTTAGAAATATTAGAAAATGTATAATATTTCTAGTAACAATTCAACTGCTTCTTATTATCAATATAGTTATGTAGACGACACGCCTCAAATGAGCCCAATGACATCCTGTAAAACCTGAAGGTACATTTTTACAATACATAATAAAGTTATTAAAGGAGAAATCAGTAAAGTTTCTTTTGCCATCATTTGGCAGTGATAAGCACTGTTGGCATCCCATCCCAGTCCTCCATAGTTGTGTTTTATTTTTTTCAGCACTCCACTTCACTCCAGCTTATTAACCACTGGTCCTATCTATTAGCTTTGCCTAATATGGTTCATTTATGCTCTTTGCCTTTTGCGTACCCCGAGTAGCCTGTCGCTGCTATTGTGACTCGTTGAGCATTTTCTACTATACCAGTCAACTGTGTTTCAAACCTTATTAAACATGCTCAGACATTGTATCTTCCTCCTTATATTTGCAACAGTATGGCTACATATTCGAATGTGATAAGCAAATCACCATTAATCTAGCGAGGACAAAGTGACGGCTTTCTTCGAACTGCCAACTCTCCTGAAACTTTTTCTCTGTCTTTCGTTTTCATCTTTAGCTTTACTCTTAGCTAAGTGAAGGTTTTGTAAAAGCGTCACTCAGGTGAGCTTATTTTTGCATTTATATCTCTTTCCCCCTGTTGTCATGTTTGGGACTCAAACTCTCTGTGCCTAAGTCTCTCACTAGCTCTGTGTTAAAGCTGGTTTTGGGATGAATGCAGCAAAAAGCACCTATACTTGGGCAAGACATAAAATCAGTACATGTCAATTTCAAACTGAGGCAGTGGAAACAGGAAACAGGGAACAGTACAGTGACCTGCCCTTTGCAATGAGTTCCATAAAACAGGATCTCTGAGTGAAAAAAATATTTACTTGCAAAACACATCACTTGATACACACGCTGAATTGCGCAGCCTCAGTACTGGTAAACCAATGCACTCCAGTACATGTTTATGTGTTTACTGTACCTGGTCAAATGTGTAACAACTGTAACAAATGTGTGTTACATCACACCTGAATGTGCAGTGAATAGGGATGTGCAGGGAATGGGATCCCCAGAGCTGAGGCTGAGAAACAGCATGCTGGGCATGCACACTAGGTGTCTGACCCACAGGGGTAGAAAAAGTACAGAGAAACCGTACTTATGTAAAAATACCGTGTCAAAATGTTATTCAATTAAAAATTGCCATAGGCAAAAAAACTACTTGAGTGAAAGTCAAAACGTATCTACATTTAAATATATAGTGTTCAAGAGTAAAATGTAAATATTTAACTGATGAAAAGACAAACCCAGAATTTAGCTCGCTGGTTAGCTCATGTTTAATAACCCCTTTTGAATGAATGCTAAAGCACATGAACAACAAAAACATATTCCTAACTGGCTAGCTAACTAACAAACTATCTTACAAAACCTAACTAGCTAGCCAATTTAACAAGCTAATTTACAAAACTTAAGCTAGCAAATTTATCTAGCTAAATTCCAGACTTAACTAGCTGGCTAATTTAATGAGCTTAAAGTTAGAAAACCTAACTTAGATTTGATCATACATTTTAAAAGGTGATATTTTCCTTTTTAATATGGGATCCAAAGGAGGTGTCTGAATTGAAAAAAGTGGGAAAAAAAGAGAAAAAATCTCTTGTCATTATAATGAGTACTTTGAAAATGTGCTTTTTGAACATCCATACATTACAGATGTAGCCAACCTTTGTGGTTATAATAACTTCCACTCTTGTGGGAAGGTTTTCCACTAGATTTTGGAGAATAGCTTTGGGGAATTACCCAATAAGCTACAAGAACAGTAGTGAGGTCAGGGACTGTTGTCAGGTGAGGACGTTTGTGGCTCACATGGAGTTCCAGTTCATCCCAAAGGTGTTCAGAGGGGTTGAAGTCAGGGCTCTGTGCAGGCCACTCGAGTTCTTCCACTCCAACATCGGCAAATCATGTGTTCACGGAGCTCGCTTTTTGTGCACAGGGGCATTGTCATGGTTTGGGCCCTTTAGTTCTACTGAAGGGAAATTGTAATGCTACTGCATACAAAAACATCCTACATATACAACTGCGTGCTTCCAACTTTGTGGCAACAGTTTGGGGAAGAACCACATTTGTATGTTTTGCCTCTTGGAAATTTACTTGAATAACAGGAGTTCAATAATACTTCAGTAAAGTACAAATCTTCCAAAAGAGTACCAAACAGTAACAAAGTACAATTATTTGAGTATTTTTCACTCCAGCTGACCCTTGACCTTTATGTCATTTACACCTTTTTCGTTTGTTTTGACAGCATGAACATGAAACACTTTCTTGCACACTGTAGAATAGTATAAAGCAGTCAAATATGAAATTAAAATTCCTAATACAGCATCAGCATCGCAATACATTCCAAAGTCTTTGAATAGTGGATACTATTATCCACATTTATCCACTGCATTCTCAGTGGTCACAAATGTTGCTTTAGTGTGGATGGAAAGGCAAACCACTACGTTTTCACACATACAAAGTTCTGGAAAATTCATGTTTACCTGCAAGGAAGTCATATTTTATCTACTGTCAAAGAAATACATCCACATGTGAGAACTAGGGAATTAGTTTGGTGATAAACAACAATGACTTGCACCATGACCAGAACAGTGGTGTCGTCCACTAAGATGTTATTTAAAAAAAAAAAAAAAGTGTTTAAGGGTACACCTGTTTTTTTTTCCTAAATATTTTTTCCTCAGACTTTTTCAATTTCATTCTGCATTTTTCATGGAGCAGTTATCTGCTTAAGAACACATTTTTGTTTTTGGACACTTATTTCCATGTTTCAATGCTTCTGCTGGTGAGTCAAACACAAAAACACCAAAAAATGTAGCAGCTTCCTTGCAATTAAGTGCTAATTTTCTCAGTACAGCAGGCACATGAAGCATGGGAGTGATAGCCAGCTCACTTTCACCCCTTATCCAACCGAGTAAAAAAGCAATCAAGATAACTTAATTTTCCATTAAACCACCAAACCCCCTGAAAAGCAATAAAGAGACTTTATTCTCTATCTCTCTCTCTCTCTCGAACTCTCGAACACACCTCCAAATCAGACAGAAAGACTGAAATGGAAGAAATTCAGAAGCCTCAAAACAAAGGCATGTATCATACGTATCTCATTGTAAATGATAAGGTAGATGGATATGGTAGATGGTGAGGCACAATGTAAAGTCTCTCACCTGTCACAGGCGCCTCGATGTCCAGCATGGTCTTCTCCTGGCGTAAGATGGCGGCGCCCTCGTTGACGATGCGGAGGGCCACGGCTTCCTCGACTCGGCCCTCTTTGGTTAGGTGGGCTTTGAGCAGGTCCACCCGGGGCTTGCCCTCACAGTCGAACACCTCTTTCATGGTGAGGCGGTGGCTCAGAGGGAAGGGCACAGCTGGGAAAAGCGAAGGAGAGATGGGAGATTATCTGTCAGATCAAATTGTGATTGTGGATACAGTGGCTCGCATAAGTATTCACTCTCCATGAACTTTTCCACATTTTATACTGTTACAACCTGGAAGTGAAGAAATGGACTTAGCTGGAATTATATGTCATGAATCTACATAAAATAATCCATTAATATTGAAATTGGGGGAAAACCAATATAATTTGCTAAATTGTTATTATTATTATTATTATTATTATTATTATTATTATTATTATTATTATTGGTAGTAGTAGTAGTATTTTTGTAAAATTACTAGTTACCCTTCGCTTCTTGTTTTTTTTTCCTCCTATTTATCAATTTTTTCACCTGATCACTGACTTTTGGTCCTCTAGGCGAAGTCCTAGTTTTTATTTTTGGTGGGGTTTTTTTGTTTGTTTTTTAAAAAAATATATATTTTCTATAACCAAACCCTGATTGATGCAACTTCTGATGGCAACCGAATGCATCAGAACTAATTTTAATTAATACTTATGCAGTCACTTCTACTTCAACTTCTACCATGTTTATTTGTAAATAATTTTGCAAACTAAATTGATTTCACCACTTAAATATTATGGGCTATTAAATTCATGACACATAATTCCAATTTAGTTCATTTTAGTTCCAGATTGTAACCCTATGAAATGTGAAAAAACAACAACAAAAAAAACAGTTATTTGCAGCTATGCTTCCACTTCTGCCTCCAACCACTTGACTGCAATATATAGACTCGTGCCTCTGTTTCTCAGGAGAATGTGTTACAAATACAAGCCAGTCATTATTCTAGCTGATCAAATCACTATAAAAATGTGATAGGTGGTATTTATTGCTGGTCTCAGTCAGACTAAGTACCGATTGAAACCTGTTGAAACTACGTGACCTGCAGAACAAGGATTAAACTCATACAATCCATCAACTTCTGTAATATTCCACCTGCGGTCTCCTGCTCTCTCAAAGCATTTGATTATGAGATAAAACCAAGACCAGAGGAAATACCATTTTCTAGAAGAGGGAACGGGATGACATCTTCTTTTCTCGTGAGAGGGTAAAAAGCTAAATACTTAAAAGCTATGGGACAGTGGGGCCAAAAAGTACCAGGCAGGTAAGTCACCAACTCATTAAAGACTAGAGATACTGGATTAGATTGTAAGCCTTATTAGTTTAAACAAAAAAGGATGCCTCATAATGCACACGGTGCGAGTGACTGCTGCATAAAACTCAGTTGCTTATTAATATGTATGGTCTAACATAGATGATAAAAATCTTTGGAACTTAGAAACACAAACACTGGAAATGAAAGTGCAATTGCAGACAGGGCTGAAACAAAAGAAGAAAGAAACAGTGAAAGTTTGCCGGAAGCATACTCTATAACTAACACATCATCTATCAATGCCAAATAAAACCTAATATATTCAAGCATCCTTCTCAAAATCATGATACAGTACAAAGCGAAAGCAGGCCATTTTTTTCTATACTTGTGATCAAAAGGGCGCTTTGTCATGAACGGCTCATTGCCTAAAATAAATACTTAAAATCCTGGACTACTTTAATTATACATGCTTCATTAGTATTACAGTTCATTCATTGACATAAATTAACAAGGTGAAATGGCCTTTTAGCATTTAAACAATAGGAGTGCTTGAGTGAACAGGGTGAATGACACTCCACAACAATCGCTTACACTGCCACCACATGAATTATTGATAAAGCAATAGTAAAACTGTATGCTGATCCTCAGTCGAGTAACATTTTCAGTTCCTAATCAGACACCGAGCACAATGTTGAACATGGTGCAAAGAGTGACTCATTATGAAATGTGTGCAGCGATGATGGAGCTTCAACAAAGCATCGAAACGGTGAATTATTTACGCGTGTGTGCTGGTGGCGATGAGCTGCACTGTAATTACAGAGTGTGGTTACAGGATCGATGAACAAGAGACAAAGCATATTTGAAATGGATGACGTGGCCAACATTTGTATAAACGGTATTGGTAAATTTGTATGAATGGAATGATAAAGAATGAGCGCTAGACCGAAACTGTGGTCTTTATATCTGTGAGGAGAATGTGTGTAGATATCTTAAGCTGCTTAAGAGAGTGAAAAGAGAACTAAAGTGGACTAGCTTTGTAAAGAATTTGGTTCCAAACCCCTCAATATTCAACAGAACTGATAATGAAGTAGACAGGCTATTAGTGGCGTCTCAGAAACGATGGGAACGCTGTTATAGGATGGAGTAGGCTGAGTTCAATCAGATTTACTGCTAACACACTGAAATGGATTGGTATTTCCCATAACAGCACCCCGGAAGTGTTTTATTACTTTTATACCAAACCACCGCCAATAATTACCACATTTTAACTTTTTAAAGAAGGACACATCATACTTTTAAGCATGCACAGTTATATTTAATGTTGTGGCTTCACATTCACAAGTTCCTATTATCACTTATTTTATAGCAGCTATAAAAGGTCATTTCTGTCCTCAGAAACAGGAAGGAAGACTCTCCTGTGGCGGAAAACTGTTACAAAGAGCTGACACTGGAGACTTCTTCCATAAATGTGAAATAAACATATCCTTACAGAACACTTTATAATATCAATGTTTGTATGTTTTTAGTTATTAAATGTTTTTATTGTTATGAGGCTTAATTTCTGTGGAGAATCCCTGATTCTGATTTTCTTACCCATCACAAGTTGATGAAAGCACCTTTACATGCCCCACATCTTAAACACAACACGGTACACACTGCTGGTCAATATACAGTACACTGCATAAGTATTCACCCCCCTCTTGAATTTACAATCTGGAATTCAAATGGACTTCATTACCATCTGATTTATGCAATATGTCTAACACTTGAAGGTGTAAAATATTTTCATTGTGACACGAAGGTTAATTAAACAAAAAAAAAATAATCAGATATCTGTTGGTTGCATAATTATTCATTCCCCTGGGACAATACTTGGTAGAATGACCTTTGGCTGCAATTACAGCTGGCATATGTCTCTATTAGCTTTGCACATCTGGATCCTGATATTTATGTCTATTCTTCTTGGCAAAATTGCTCTAGCTCTGATGGAGTCCACAACAATTTTCAAGTTTTGCCACCTTAACCCCCCCCCCCTCCTTTTTTTTCAGTATTGTGAGTATTATGACTTTTTTTTTTATAACACTACAAAATGCGGAAAAGTTCAAAGTGGGTAATACTTATGCTGCATCTGCACTGCATCTTTACCTAAAACCTAATTTTTATGGTAATACACAGCCTAGATAAGGCATATATACTGCAATAAAATAAGTGCAACGCAAACATGAGATGCACAGAAGGGGGACAAGAGGGGGTTCTGGGAGCGGAGACACAACGAGATCAACACAGTTAAATACTTCATGTTTGAAAAGAGGGGTAAAGAGAGGAAGCTCAAGCACCTACTGATGACATAATGGGCCGAGATGTAGTGTGGGATTTATACAGTGTGTGTGTGTGTGTGTGTGTGTGTGTGTGTCTGTGTGTGTGTGGAGATTTCTTTTTACATTTTTACATATGCTTATGTTTGTGTTTTAAATATATTATTTACATATGCACGTTTCCGTTGAAGCATTAGCCTATACTGTTTGCATAGAAAGCAAAATACCCAGCAGTGGTGTTACTTCAGCAGGGGGAAAGTAGTCCATGGTGTGCTCCTGTTAGCCTGGCACTGGAATTTAGCATCATTGTAACAGCAGTATTTGGCAAACAAGCAGCTTCTTATAAAATGCTGATTAAACATTGGTATATAACCAATAACCAGAGTTTCATACTCCAAATTGCCTTACTGGCTAGAAAATAAATAAATAAAGAAATCCATTCCATGTTATAACAAAGGAAAGACATGCGAGAAGTGCATCTCTGATTCCGTACATTAACATAAGACGGGTAGGAGGAATAATGTGCGGAAGAGGGTGGTTAGCACTTTCCTCTGAGTGTGTTACGCTGCACTGTGATATACCATGGACAGCAGGTTGAAAAGATACGGTGGCTAGTGTATTCACATGGCTCCAGGAGATGCATTTGCTAGCTTTCACCCTCTGCAGCTGGTAGAGCTCATGTTATAGGAATGGGCTAGCAACTAGGGGACAGGGCAAAATGAGAACATTGGGAGGAAATGGGGGTAAAACATAAAAAAAAGGGATTTGAAGAAAATCTGCAGGATGAAGAATCAGTGACACCTATTGAGCATTTCGTTCGATGCCAATTGACTTCATACTGCAGGCACTGAGAGAGAGAGAGAGAGAGAGAGAGAGAGAGAGAGAGAGAGAGAGATTAAAAGAGAGATCAGGGAAGAAGCAGCAGTTTAGCACACTGTCTCATGCAGTTTCAAAGGCGCAAGCACATAATGTGCCTATCTGTCTCTGTCTTTTCCAGCTCTCCATGTCCTGGAGGCCAAAGGCACGCACACACACACACACACACACACACACACACACACACACACACACACACACACACACACACACAGGGTGTATATGTGTTTATTTGTTAAATAATGAGACTTATTGAGCGGAACAGAAGGAAGCCCGTAGGATATTTGAAGGTTTATGAACTATAATAGGCCAAATTAAACAGCACGAAGAATATGGGCATCTTTTCTTTACTTGTCTGCAACACATTAGACTTGAGATGTTTGATCTAATATGTTACATACATACAAGTACTATTATTCTTCCTATCTCAACTGAATTACATTCGACTGACCACTTTATTAGGAATATCTGTTCACCTGATTACATGACATTCATGCAGTAATCCAAATATTAAATATAGGAAGGAGTGCACTGCACTGCACTAAAATCATGCAGATACAATCAAGTCAGTTAAAAATAAATGTTCACATAAATCTTTGACTTTCTGCCCTTCTGCAGTGTTGGTTTCTGACTATAATACTGCTGCTGGCTGATTGATTTATTTATTTATTTTTGGCTGATGGACTGCTCCTCATCCCAGCAGTGACAATGCAACACTTCTCCATGTTAAACACTCAAGCCAATGCCACACACACTTCCATGTCATGTCACACACACTGTCATTGCTGTACTGGGAACAATCCAACACCCAAAAAAATCTGGTCCTATGCTAGTCTGTTTTTCACTAATGGACAGGTTGTGTATAGCTATACGACAAATTGTCATGCAGTCAGTAACTGCAGATTTGCAAATTGACCTATTACAGGTGCACTCAGTAAAGTAGCTACTGAGTGTATATATTTATCTCAATACAACATAAGAGGAATATATTAAATGGCTTGTCACTATGATCAGTATATTCTCTCATATATGAAAAGTGGCAATCTGTATTAGGGTTAGGGTATATATACATACATACATACATACATACATACATACATACATACATACATACAGGTGTTGGAAAAACAAGTTTGAGCCATGGAGGCCCCACCTTGCAACTTGCAGGACTTAGAGGATCTGCTGCTAACATGGTATATACCACAGAACACCTTCAGAGGTCTTGTGGAGTCCATGCCTCGACAGGTCAGAGCTGTTTAGGCAGCACAAACAGACCTACACTATATTAGGCAGATGGTTTTAAGGTTATGACTGATCAGTATACACACACACACACACACACACACACACATACACACACACATATATATATATATAAACAGTCAAGTCTGGAAGTATTTGGACAATGACAGTTTTTGTGATTTTGCCTTTATATACCACCACAATGGATTTGAAATAAATCAATCAACATGTGATCGAAGTTTAGACTTTCAGAAAGTGTACAAATAACTCTGAGCCCCTGAAAATGGAGGTACTTTGTTGAAAATGGCTGTAATTCCTAAATGGTAAATGCCATATTTTTGTGGAACCTCTTAAAATAAAGCTGAAAGTCTACACTGAAAGTCTATATGCATAGTAGTAAGAGCTCTACCACTCTACCCCTAGGCATGTGTGTGGGACTGTTTTGTTGTGTTCCTAGTCCCTTGTTGCACATCTTTATTCTCACCCAGATAAGCCAAACTTTCCATTTTTTTCTTCCATAATGGATGTTACCAATAAATATAAATTATGTACAAAACAGGAAGAGTGAGATGAAGAAGAAAGTCTTTGCAGTATGTCTTGGCATCTTGAGTGTCATACTTAAAAAAATAACTAAAAATAAATAAATAAATAAATAAATATATATATATATATATATATATATATATA
>CM074959.1:5839001-5854984 GCA_037577455.1 Pangasius macronema | reverse complement strand
AGATATATATATATATAGATCTATATATATATAGATAGATATATATATATATATGCATTAGTTCTCATTTTGGAGTCACCAATACTGAGATAATCGAGAGTGATAAACAAATATAGATTATATTGTAACTATTATACAGCTTTGTTATTACTACTTTTATTGACATTCTGTAATTGCTTTGGTATTACTGTAAAGAAGAGCAGCCATGCCAATAAAGCAAACTAGGAAGTGAAAAGTCGAACAGACAGAATGAGAAGGCTGGTCACGCTTGAGAGCGCTCTTGCAGGCCAAAGTGGCCGACAGCAGCTTTGCTCCTTACTTACAACCAAAGCCGAGCTTTTGAAACTGCGGTGTGTGTTGCTGAGCAACAGCCACCAACTACTGGAGGGCGGCCAGCACTGACACACTATACATTGTGATTGGGGAGTAAATCTTAACCATGCAGGTCTGCTCGCATTAACACAAGAATGCAGCCCACAAACCCTCCAACATGCACTCATATCCACAGGAAAAAACAACAACCATCGCTCAAACAAACACACACAAATTAGTCAAAGCAGCCTGAAGTGTGAGCTGTTTCTGAGCCCAAAATCCACTACTTTAGCTCTGCTAAGTAAACCACAGTGTACAGAGTTGTGCATCCTTCCTCTATAGCTGTTAACATCAATGCAGCTTTGAACGAGCTTTCAGAATACACTGAATACATTCATGTGTAAGGAAAACATAATACTTTTTATTCATGAGACTATTTCTCATTCTGGTTGAACTTTATTTCTGATTTATCATCTGCTAATATGGTCATCTGGATCTGTTTCTGCTCTATAATGTGCACTTATTTAACTCTAAACTCCAAGATTCATTGTATAGCTAGAAGGTCTACTATTTTGTCTTATTTTCATTTGTTTCTCTTCAGTAAGCTTTTTATCTTCAGCAGGGTCATGGTGGCTCTGTAGCCTATCTCAGGGAACAATGGGTATAAAGAGAGAATACACCCTGGATTAGAAACCAGACCATTGTAGGGCACCATGAACACACACGTTCACACACACACAACCAATTTAGCATAGTCAGTCCATCTGCATGCATGCTTTTGGGAACTTGGAGGAAACCAGAGAACGTGGAAAACCACACACAGACACTGGAAGAACATGTGTAACTCCACCAGCTGAGCTCAGAATTGAACCAGGGACCCTGAAGCTGAGAGGCGGCAATGCTACCCTCTGCACCATCATGCTTTTTTGCCCGATCTGACCTATCTGACTGGCCACTTGAACACCAAGGTTTAAACTAAACTTTAATAAATTCAAATGAAATACAAATAATCAGCTTCAATTTATGTGAAATTTGAATAAAATCTGGAAAGGTGCATGAAAAGGCTGTGTGAAAAGTTGCATAATGTGGCTAAGATGCAGGCAATATTTCTGTTACATGTATTTGAATTATGAATTAAAATATACTATATATCCAGCACTGAAGAGTTTTCAAAGGCAGGACCTTGAGCTTTGAATATTTCATGGACAGAACAACAGTTTCCAAGTGATTTTATATGATTTCATATGCCATTACACTCTTATTACTTAACATAGTGTTTTACTAGCTGGTGAGATGAATGCTAGCAAGCAGGTGCTACAGTTTTGTAGCTATGTTAAGCTCTTACCAACACGTGGAGGAAAAATGTAAGTAATATTTCTGCTATTTTAATCCTTTAGAAACCAAAGAGACTGAATAATTGACTGACCCTTCACTAGCCGGGGGTCAATAGCAGTCTATTGAAGATTCAATGAAACGACTAGCATGAACATCAAGTAAAACTGTGTATGGTAAGTTGTCTCTTGTTCAGACATGACATCAGCCCTGTTAGTATGCTCCTTCCTGACTCTATTGATGTCAGGAACAAGTGCCCATTTTCCCAGTGGACAATTAAGTACACCTAAGCAGGATACTTAATATAGAATGTAATAGCTGCTGAATGTTTCATTTTACAGAGGGTTACTAAATCAGTAGTAAAGACTCACTGACAGATGGCAAGAAATGATACAATAGAGAAAAAACATTTTGAAGCTGGCCAAATGGGTCTAAAACCACAACAAGGTATTTCCAGAGTGAGCCATAAAAAGAAGTAGAAGCCTAAGATATCTATGTTTGCACACAGCACAAATAACATCACTACCAGAAGACAGTCAGTCAAGAAGCTCAGTCAGTCGGCAGATTACCTCATTCATCTCAGTTAACCTGGAAATATATAATATAAGCTCAGAAAAAACAGCAGACCAGAGCCAACTGGTATTAATGGGTAGAAGGGCTAAGTCTTCCCTCTCTTTCAAGGAAAAAAATATATTAAAATATGGTTCAGTTTTTGCTATCCACATCATATTAATTGTCATTAACATATAGCATAAAGTGGATTTTTTATATATATTTGTGGAACCAATATCTGTAATGGTTGTTAGTAAAAAAAACAACAACAACACAATTATATGAAGAAGTGAGGCTAGAGCTGATATCTTTCTAGCCCAGACTGTAGATTCACACAGCCTATCGCTTACATTTGTACATCTGAAAACACCCCTAGTGTGTGTATTAGGGCTTTATTTCAGCCATCCATAACACCAGAGTGATTGAAAAGAAGCATGTGAAATAAAATAGTGGGTGCAATGAACACAACCAAAGTGGATTAATTACTTTATCATGCATGTTCCCCAAAATGCATTTGGCGGAGACCCTAGAAGTAAACAAACTAAGCAAACACTGTACAATCAAGCTACAAATTACATGAAAGGACAAAGGACAGAATGGGCTAACGGCAAGCCCAGCTTTTCTGTTTACTATGCTTGCTATGTCGTGTGATTACACACACAAAAAAATAGCAATCATAAATGGTGCTATCCATATTTCTTTCAATGTATTCTTGTGTGTATGCATAATAGTTTTATGCCTATGACGAGACTGTGCTATCAAACATAATGGTTTCATAATAGTAGCTTTCCATTCAATGTCAAGACAATATCACAGCACTACACCAGACACCAGACACTACTGTTGTAGTACTAAAACCATTACAGCATTGCTGCAGAATTAATATCTACACAGTAGAACAGCATGTAGTGTTTAGCTAGTTAGAATCCAATCTGGGTGCCATTACTTTTTGGTCCCATTCATTTGATGTCCTGGGCAGCTTCCAAGCAAACTATAGTGACTGCAAAACTGACTCGACCCAACTGCAGATAGCGACCAATGAATGAAAGACTTTTGCGCATACATTTACAGCCCTGCCCCTTCAGATCGCTCAGCAACTTGTAAAGGTGTATCTGGTTAAAGTTATAATTTCTAATGTTTAAAAATGTAGTCATATAATTTCAAAGATAGCTTATAGAAAGTGACATGCACTATTGCTACACAATGGATTTGGTTATTTTCTTATGTTTGCATTTTTTCTGACCCAGAAATAAACTCTGCCTCAAGTCTGTAAACAGTTGCTCAGCGCTGCACTTTTTCCTTAAAAGACAACTAACAGGCATATGTGATTTTACCAGGAGAGGTCAGCGTCAGCTGGGGTGAGGAAAGGCTTGTCGGTGATTTCATTGCAATTGCTGTTTGCCCCACAGACATCAGAGGAAGCTAACATTACAAACTGCTGCTTTAAATGTAGGCAAACCAAATCACACCAGATAAAGTAACTAAAGTAACCAGTAGTATCATCTTCACTCTGAATCAGCATAGGAATATAGGATAAGAATGTTATTCACCTAATATATATCACCTAAGGTGCTTAACTAGTTAATAAAACTAAAAAAAAATACCAGCTGTATTAATGAACTGGGAGAGTGGCATGATATTTCATCACCTATTGTTTGCATTTCTTGGACAAAACTGCCACAGAGGAAAGCAAACAGGTCCACCTGAACTCGACACACCTCACATAATCTGACATAATTTAGGTTTTTCAAACATCAAACTCTTTGCCAAGTGCTGCATCTAGGTGCTGGATAGAGCTCTGAGAACAGAGAAAAGTCGACACGTTGATAAGACATTATAAATAACTGAGCAAACCAGGTTGCATAACCACCTCCTCACTGTCTAACACATTAGCTATGGCTGGATCAGCTGCAGGCCTACACAGACTGATCCTGTACAGCTGGACATAAGAGGAAACATTAGCTCTGGCTATTGCGGCTCATTTTTGTTGTTGTGTGATTGCATTAGGAAAGAACGAGAGACGCCTTAACACTTCTGGGAGCCAAAATCCACCAGGCTCATTTGATGTGTCTGCTCTGACAAATGTGGGTTGATCTGAGAGGAAAGTGACCCAAAAACGCAAGAGTTGGACCAAACAATGCTAGCATAAGTGTCAGTAAAAACTAATGTTACAACATAGCATTAACTAGCAATGCTAATCTCAGTTTATTGTTATCTTGACTCTACCATCTGCTCTTAGAACATTTCTGCTTCTAAATTTTTGTGTGAAAGATGAGAAGAGATGCAGATTTCTAAAGATATGTTGCTAAATTAGCAAGGCCCAGTATGTAAATGTACCCCAGTTCCTCCTGTCATCAAAAACATATCTACAAAACAGGACAAGCAAGGCAGGCAGTTGCCTAGAGCCTGAAAGATGATCACATAGTTCCACAAACATGTCAAATATGAAAATGTAGGAACTGCTTTAAAACCTCAATGAGCAAAGCAACGTCTAAGGAAGCCCCTTAAAGAGGCCCCATCTCATTTGCATGTCCGTGACTTGTGTGAGTTTGTTTAAATGAATGCACATATGGTACTTGACCGACCAATCAGGAGGTCATAAGAGGAAAAAAAAAGAAATAAGAACAGGACAAAACAAAGAAGCATGATACAATATGAATTAGGGAATGGATAAAATATTTATTTTACCGAAAAAAAACTACTTGAACTAGCCTTGAAGAGATGAAAGAAAATAAGAGTATTAAAGCTATTAAATACAGTATGCACTCACTGGCCACTTTATTAGGAAACACCTGCACATCTGCTCATTCAAGCAATTATTCATTGCCTGGTATTTTTCCCAATATACCCAGTTTCGGGAAGTATGTGCCCACTGTAGTGTCAGATGCATGTTCGTGGCTGCCAGGAGTGGAACCCGATGTGGTCTTCTGCTGTTGTAAAGGTTCAGTGTGCAATCTGAGGTGCTTTTCTGCACACCACGGTTGTAAAGAGTGGTTATTTTGAGTTACTGTAGCCTTCCTGTCAGCTTGACCTAGTCTGGAAATGAGTTGTTTCCATCCGAACATTAACTAAAGCATTTGACTTGTATCTGCTTGAATTGCCACTGCTTCTTACTGGTGAGTTCACTAGATAATTCTTTTCTACAAAAAATCTTATGTTAAAGGTTTCTGCTATGATAGGATGCACCACAACATGTCTAAGTGTCTTCTAAGTTGTTTGTTCTAAGATGGTTTGGTATGCGCATCACTGAAAATTGGAGTAACTTAACCTTGTTGTTTATATGACATTAGACAACCCTTAATGTAGATTGGGTCTGAAATGGTTAACATCACTAGTATTAGCACACTTTAGTTGAAATATCCATTTAGACATGCAAGGGATGCATGCATGAAGTGGCAACTAACTAAGCACAATCCATGCATGAAAAGGCAATATGCTGGAGGCAGGAGAGCTGAGAGGACTGCAGTCTGTATGAGGCTGTATGGATCTGATGGGCTGGTGCTGGGGCAGGATGGTATTCTGGTTCTGGTTAAGATGGGAATGAAATTTGCTCCCTGAGAGTTCAAGCTTCAAGGTAAACCTCTGTTAGCTACCTAAAGCCACATCTCCATTTTCATGCTTCATGCCTTAAGCTTACATGTTCTAAATCTCCAGTTCTCATCTCTCTCTTTCTGTCTCTCCCCCATTTTATTCTTTCCTCTATCATACAGCAGTTATGCTCCTTCTCTCTCTGACTTTCCCCCAGTGCATCTCATAGATCTCGGGGAAGTTTCATTATGTAAGCGAGCAGTGTGCAGTAAAACACTGCTGCGAATCAATGCTTAAATAATTCACCCGCACTGCTAAATAAAGCCAGTGAGCGTATATCCTGCACGCAGCCCACCCCAGCTCCCTGCTCACCCTCTCAGCCTCCCAGACGGCTATTACACCTTCCCATTCACCTCTTCACCATTCACCTCTGTGGTGCCTGCTGAAAGCAGACCCTGAGCACGTGGACATGTCTCTGTTCGTCTATATGGCTATTGTGTGCAGCTAATTTAGTATCAGATTACTCATAGTGTGTTTTACACACAGCAGCTCACTGTATAATAGGTGGTTTGTCAAAGCCTAGCACATTAGATAGGCCATTAGAGCGAGTACTGAGTGAACATAACCATTCAGTTCTATTCAATCTCCTACATTTGATTAGGCAAAACACATACATTTAGATATTATACAGTCATAAAAGAATGATGGATGAGAGCATTTTATTCATTAAAGCCTCGAAGCAAGTCATTTTGGAATGGTGTTTGCGAACAAAACACGCCTCAAGCTAATGATCAAGGCTGAGCACAAGAAGAAGGCATCCTATAGCTTTCTACGTAGGACAATTTTCTCTGAGGACATGGTTATACATGATTATATACTACCCTTAAATTATTGGTGGTGCATGTTGAGACTAACCGTCATGATAGCAAAACACCATACTT
The DNA here is from genome assembly GCA_037577455.1 of Pangasius macronema. Classification (NCBI taxonomy): domain Eukaryota; kingdom Metazoa; phylum Chordata; class Actinopteri; order Siluriformes; family Pangasiidae; genus Pangasius; species Pangasius macronema. The sequence continues at coordinate 5,848,319 of CM074959.1, read as the reverse complement.
ATGTTGATTATGTTCATTTTACTTCTACCATCAAATAGTCGCTTACAGTGACTGACCTGTTAGTAAACGTCTTTCATTCATTGGTGAGAAATATGATTTGATTCAAGCAAATGCAATGCTGCATACATTATGTGAAAACACATTTGAGCTTTTCAGGGAATTTTCCAAATCTGACCTGAGAATAACTCCAGTAATCAACCAGGACCTGCCAGCACTAACACAGTTAATGCCCTAGAATCAAACTCAGTAAAGTAGGATGCTCGGAAACATCCCTTTGGGACCCCAATATGTGGCTAAGTGGCATCTACAGCGCACTAAACTCCTGTCACCAGACTGGGCCATTTATTACTGGGGCCGAGCGAGTGAAGCCAGCCGCTGACCTAAATGAAACCAGGTGCCAGTGTGAAATAATATTACTGTCACCTATGACACAGCTTTCCTGCCTTTAGAGGAACCGAATGTCCACCTGAATGTGAAGACATTACATTATGTTCTGAACCCAAAGCATAAATTTCATATATACTGTATATATAAATATTAATTCATTTATCTTCAGTAACCATATTATCATATTCAGAGCTGTGACGAATCTGGAGGAAAACAGGGTGCAATGCAGGGATAAACCCTGGATGGGCATCACATATACATACACTGACACACTCATTCACAACGCGGGGCAACTTAGAGCCACCAAGCCACCTACCACCTATGTTTATGGATAGTGGGAGGAAACTACAGTACCTGAGGGATTCTACAAGGACACCTAACATGCAAAACTCCACACAGGCTGTAACCAGACCTCAGGATTGAACCCAGGACCTTGGATCCACAAAGTAGCTCTCATATTTGGCAAATATTGGTTATCATATTTAATTTATTAAGCTATTAGTGTTTTCCAAACAGGACCCAAACCATTAAACTCCACTTTGAGAACACTTTGACTTTTATTAAAGCAAATGAAAGGTTGTACTAGGTATATTGGTTGTGTACATATTCACAGACATAAAGCCACAGTGAGGTACTGATTCAACAATGATCTGTAGATTGTAAACGTGCAGTATCTCATGCATGCATTTATGAAAAGCCGTATATATTATTCATTGCCCTTATATTCCAAAGAACAGGCGCACAACTCCCCTGAGAATAAACGCTAATAAATAGTGATTGACTGCACAAACCAAAAGCCAACATATAGGATGAATGCCGATATGCTGCCAGATAATGCTTGAGCTTGTCAAAAATATCAAATATACCTTATAAAGTGCTACTGCACAGACCAGTAAAAAGGTCTTAATGATGTTTGTTGTCTGTGGCTGTGCAATATAGTCAATTCTTTTCATTTGTCTTAATCATTGAGGTTGTTACAAGCAGATACTGCTGATGCATTTGCACATGATCGAATCTTTCAATTACACACGAAGCATCATGGAGCTGTGTGGTGTTGCGGTGGGTTTAGGAGTGTGTTAGCACACACTCAGTCAACCAGCGAGGCTGAGCTACAATAGTGCATTCCCACTGATCCAGCTGTAAGGTGTGTGGGGAGGAAACAGTCAGTGGCCTGTCACAGTGACTGTGTGGACGTTCCGTTAAGCTGTACTGAGTGAATATCCTGAGGTCTGTGTGTGGGTGCAGGCCACCATGACTCACTACTGTTACTGACTGTGTCTGTACAAATAAGGCTTGTTAAGGTTACTTTGGCTTCCTGAATGGATTTCTTACGGTTTCCTTTTTCCACAGTCTCACAAACCATTTCAGGAAAGAAGCATGGGAAAAAAATGATAACAACAAACTATGTTAAAACACAGAATATTGTTAGTGTCATTTGAAAAGAACTGAAGCAAACTGGGAATAGATGCAGGTATAATAATAAACAACCTATGTAAAAGCAGAGCCAGAGCTCATGTGAACCAATCAGGAGGCAGGGATTTGCCAATCAGTCTCCTTAAGAGACTTCTTGATGATCATGATCATGTCTTAAATATAATGGAAAATATGAAATTAGGATTAACAAATGTCAATATTAAAGGACAAAGATGAGTCCCTGCTGGTGCATTGCTGCATGTTTGAAAATATGCTTAAGGTCCTTCTGCAGGTCAGTGCCAATATATATTTTTGGCAGTGCAAGGCTCAGTTAACACTAGAATATTTGGCACATAAAATATAACAGATGAACCTCGTTTTTTCCAAAATACTGGCAAAGGTGCTAGGAGCTTAAATGCCATAGGAATTTTGTTCTACACTGCAGTGTCATTCTGAGCATAAGCCATTTGTATTGTAGACCAATCAACCATTAAAGACCTAGACATGTCATTAACAGGTACGTAGTGGTATACACACACACACACTCAGAAACTCCTTAATCCTGATGGACACCTATAGACTATTACAAGAATTCCTATCAGTGGCAATATAGATAGCATGGACTACATTTCAGCGAAGTGTTGCTCTAAATAAAAACGAGTCTAGTGGTCTAGTTCTAATAAATATTACACGATCATCAGCCAGACACACAGTGCATTTTATACAAACACACCATTTAAACACAAGGGAATTTTAACCCATTCCCTTCCAAGGAAAACCACCCAGATGAGACAATTATTCAGGCAACATTTCTCCCTGTAGACTGCATTATGTATTCAGGATGCAGGAGCCATTATTTCATAACAAGACTGTTACTATATGGAGGCAGCTTTTTGGGATCACATGACCCTCAACCTGGAATCCCCCCTCCCACCCCTGTCCACTTCCAAAAATACGGAAGATTATCAAACACACCGCTCTAACACTCGAACCGGTGGGAAGATATTTGATCTTAGATGTTCCTTATACACGGGTACGCGATGGAGTGTGTGTAGAGCCAGCATGCGCCCTCTACCACCGTGCCAAACGCAATCCTGCTGCATCACCGCCTCCACAGAAAGTGCCTGCCTCATCCATCTATCCGTCCATCTATCCATCCATCCATTGCTCCTCACCCTTACTGTGCAGTAAATTAGATCTAGACTAAACATCCTGCAACTCGAATCCCCCTACACGCTACTAATAATCTGACTCCCTTTCGGCGCCCATGAACATAAGCCGATCAGAGAAAATGCCATTATCAGACATATGCATCATCCAGCGAGCGTATGGCGCGGCCGATTGGACTCAAAACGACGCTCATCTTCAAACACAGATCCAAACCCACTTACATTTCACTACCCGATCGGTGGCGTTGAGGACCATGTCGGCGTTAGACATCTTCCTGTGCGGCTGATGTCTCCGGGAGAACGGTTATTGTCCCTCCTCGCAGAGGAAGCGGCTTAGGCTCGGTGTGCTGGCGCGGTGGCGAGATGCGGGTGCTGCAGTGGCATCACCTTGGACACTCTGTCCGGCTCTCAGCAACGCCGCTGGACAGGACTACGCCACTATCCAGCTAAAGAGTCGCGCTGAACTAGAAAAGGGTGGATGCTGCTGCTGCTGAGGCTGAGGCTGAGCTGAGGATGCTGCTGCTGCTGCTGCCGTGATGTGGGGGAGGATGGAGGCAGCGCATGGGGAGGGGGCTAGAGAGAGAGAGAGAGAGAGAGAGAGAGAGAGAGAGAGAGAGAGAGAGAGAGATCGGGAGAGCCATGAGCCAGGGAGAGGGGAGAGGGGAACTCCCACGCACCCATTTGAAGGGGCTGCCTGATGCTGCCATCAGGTGGATGTGAAGAGGGGTTTCCCGAGAACAAGACACGCCATGTTTGCTAATCAATATCCACTTGACGCAAGAGTCTTTGGCATCCCTCTACCCTCCTGATGTGCAACATTTTTATTTATTTATTATTATTATTATTATTATTATTATTATTATTATTATTATTATTATTAATACCGGGCAACAAAAAAAGACAAAACATACTCTAATCAACGCTTTATTGCAAGCACCAGCTTCAGCATCTGCTATCTGATTAAGGTCATGTGCCTACCTAAGAGAGCAGGACTGTTGATTAAGTCACACTCTTCACCAAAAATCTGTCAGTTTAGGAAAACTGGGGCTTCCCATCAGTACCGCCCCAACAGTGATTGGCAGCTGTCAGTCAACGCGCACTGAGCACAGTGAGGCCATATAACCCAAGCCGACAATAATAACAGGGAAAAATAACAAACGTTCCTCGTGGTTACTGAAACTACGTTGTACATGTTTGTGCAGGTTTATCTATAACAAAATCTACATATTTTATACCAAAAGAAAATTATAAACAAGGGGTGCGCAATAAAGCAATATATACAGTTATATATATAAAATTATATACAGAATGTGTCTTGTTTGCAGATCTATTGGTCTAATATCCAGGGTTCTTTTGATATTGCTTTTTTTTATAGATAGTTGCGTTAAAAAAGAGGCTCTTGCTTTGAAATATAAATATTAGTAGAAGCTGATTTAAGCATTGTTGCTGCCTTCACACAGGGAGCCACAGTATAAAAGTCCCAGAGCAATAGATATGAGCGCAGACTGCACTTTCAAAAAATAAATAAATAAATAAATACAGATAAAAAAATAAAATAAAAAGTAAGGATGATTATTGCTCTAAAATGTTATATGATAAACCCACAACAGAGTACTTGGCCATCTGAAAGGTTCCCAGGTAAAACCATTATCTATCCAAAGAAGTAAAGAATAGTGTATGTCCAAAATCACATAGTATGCCAAAACTGTACACTACCTCCAGTACAGTGCTGCCTTGTAGTGGTTTTAGTGGATGTTTGTCACACTGGTGGAACCTTAAAAATGCCTCAGTGAACCTTGTTGCAATGGTTGTTAGAATATGAATGTTATGGTGCATAAAAGAACTCGTAACCTAACCTTCGTATTTGCGAACATTATGACCTCTGGAGTGATTTATGCACACAAAATGGATTTTAAAATGAAGACCTATAATTCTGTATCTCTACATATACATTTAAAAAGGATTATCATGTTAAATAAACAACAACAGAAACAATAATAATATTAATAAAATAAAATGAGTTTCTTATGTTCTCCCTGTGTCCCACATATTATTATTATTATTATTATTATTATTATGACTGTGATATTGACATGTTTAGGAGTTAGAGTGAACCCACTAACAAATCATATGATCCAACAAATAACATTTTATATTCCTCATATTTTATAAGTATAATTTTGATCAAAGTAATTTACAGATGGGTGTCAAATTAAAGGAAAAATTGTCGGGGCATTTTCTGGCATTGCTTCGGCCCACTTGTCCCCTTAGAGGAAGAGTGACTGCAAATCAACACGAAGTTTTTCTGACACCTTTTTCCAGTGAAACATTTCTGCACTGATGAGAGTGGACTCTTCCAGGATGACTCCGCCTCAATCCACAGGGCACGATGGCTGAAGGCTTTGATGAGGAGGAAATGATGTAAATCATATGCTATGGTCTTCAAAATTATATCGCAACCCAGTGGAACTGTGACATGAAAGACAGCACTTCTTTTGGAAGAATGGTGTTCATCCCTCCAATACAGTTCCAGAAATGTACAGACTCTATGCTGGGTATGTATGGACTGAAGCTGTTCTGATAGCTCATGGTGGCCCAACACATTATTAAGACACTTTGTGTTAGTTTTTTCTAGAATGTGTCACCCATCTGTATGTTATATCCAAGGTTCAACAATCCGTTTTAATATCTTGCAGGATATAGGAAGTTTTTGATGTTTTTGACCATATATTTGATGTATGAGTGATAGCACCAGAGTCATTTGTTTCCTTAGGCTTAGTCCTTCAAATGCATCTGTTATTAATACAGCAAGCATTTGATGCCAGTTAATAAGATCATCAGATAGTTTTCATTAACGCATTTTACACCTATCTATATAGAACCATCACATTCAGTGATTAGGATCTTTAGGATCTAAAGGTTGTCCAAAAAAGTCAGGAACCAGTAGGAGTAAAACTACATATACTTTATAATATAAACAACGTACAGTATGCTCATGGTCACTGTTATGCGTTTTCTCACTTGCTGTATCATGCTTTTGCAGATTTTGCTCAACATACTGCCATTGGTTCCTGACTTTTCAGACACCATGTAATTAGTGTAATTAATAAAAGATCTGCAGTGATTCATTTGGGTCAATGCATTAAACAAAAAGAATGACTTTATCTATCATAGTGTCATTTTTTTTATCTATTCACTCCAAATGTTAGCCAGACCTTATTTGTGCCAGCTTTGTCCACATTTTGCTTTTTGCAATACTTAGGTTTGCCTCAAGAGGTCTCCCAATAACTATTAAACAGTTTCAGACCTATTGCTTTGAGCAACCAGCTAATTATACCATAAATATAAGAGCACAGGATTAGATATCCATCTATATCCATCTCTCTCTCTCTCTCTCTCTCTCTCTCTCTCTCTCTTAAGGTCTAAATTGGTTCAATTCAAGTTAAGGTTAGATTGGTTTAAATTTAAGCAACACATACAGTAGATGGAGGATATATTTATAAGTAGTGGATTTTACTCTGTCGTTGTCCAAATACTTCTGGACCTAACTGTGTGTGTGTGTGTGTGTGTGTGTGTGTGTGTGTGTGTGTGTGTGCGTGTGTATATATACATACAGTACTGTGCAAAAGTCTTAGGCACATGTAAAGAAATGCTGCAGAACAAAGATGCCTTCAGAAATAATGAAATAAAAAAGTTCTACATAAAAAATACTATAAAGAGCAGTAAACAGTAATAAAGTAAACAAAATCAATATTTGGTGTGACGATCCTTCGCTTGAAAAATAATAGTAGTCTCAGGTGCAGTGTGTGTAGTTTTATAAGGACATTAGCTGTAAGTGTTACTGAGCATCTTGCAGAAGCAGCCACAGTTCTTCTGGGACTTTGACTGTTGACTCGCTTCTTATTTCTGCAGCGAAACCCAGCAGCCTTTGTAATGTTTTTTGTCTGAAAAGTGTCTCTTATGTAATCTGCTGCTTTCTTTACTGACATAGAAAAATCTTTCTGTAACATTTAATTTTGTGCTGGGAATGTTTGGGAATCTAAAATGTTTTTGTACTGAATCAATAATTAGAAAAATCTACAACAAAGTTTGTACTAAACAAATAGGGTGCCTAAGACTTTTGCACAGTACTATACACACACACACACACACACACACACACACACACACACACCAGTCATACTGGACGAGACCACTTCCATCAATATAGAAATGTTTCATCACAGGATGAAGGTGATCTGTCAGAAGAACTTTGTATTGATTTTCAGTTACTCTTCCTTCTAATGGGACAAACCATGCCAGCAAAACTGAGCCAGGGTATTAATTATTAATTAATCACAGGCGAGACATTAAATTAGGTTATTCAGTTAATGTCTCACCTGTCTGTAGCTGCATGTCTCTCAGGTATGAGTGCTCATTTGACTCAGATGGCGACTTGGTTTCATTTGGTGACAAGAAAGAATGATGATTATTAAAGTCATCAAATACTGTATATCTTGCCTTGCTGTATAAGTTGGAACATGTACTCGAAAAATGAAATATGTCTTACAATCCAAAAACTTGGCAACACTTCTATCATCATTTCTACAGTATACGCTTCTTAGTGCATACAAATTATTTACGACATGTAGGGGGTGCATGGACCTGGCAGGTATCATGAATTGTTTGAGAATACAGGAATGTGAAAATCACCTAAAAGACAATATATCAGTTCTGCTGTGACAGTTTCCCTTGAGAACTCAACCATTTCTTTTGTCAACTCAGATGCATGCAGTTTTTCAAACTGAAACACCGTTTCTGCTCCCGTGTGTGTGTATCTGAGAATCTGGAAATACCTGTGCTTGTCACCAGTCAGAGGTTAACATGGGGCTTGTGTAGGCATGCATGCACAAGCAGGAGAAGTAGTGACTCTTTTTCTCTACTTTCCCATCAGCTGCATCTATCCCCTGATGTTTGATCCAAACCCAGTGCCAGAAATATCTCGCCTCTACAAATCAGCCCACAATAAGGATTTTCATATCTTCAATTGATCAAATACATTTGTTTTTTAATGGCAAATGCGTCTCATTCTCTTCTCTCTGACAGAAAAGCCTCAGAACTGACGCAAATGTATTGAAAAGGTGCTGCTCTGGACTCTGAAAAAAACTTTGGAGACTTGACACAGAGAACTGTGAAAACCAGTCTGCACTGGGTTGCGTTATTTGAGCTGCACCATCTGCAGCATTGCACTTTGCATCCATCCAGTCCATCCTCTTTTTGTCTGCCAGTTAGGACATAGCACATTTATAGGGGTTGGAAGAAGATGTTCTTTCAAGCTTCTGTGACTCAGATGGAGCCACGTCAGAATATTTTCACCTGTGATCTGTATGAGTTTTTTTTAACGCTCCATTTTCTCCATTTCCCAATTTGGTCAGTTCCCACCCACTAGCCAGTTTTCCCCCAACCAGAGAGGTGGAGGTGACCACGTGCTTCCTCCGAGACACATGAAGCCAGAGCTGTTGACTTTTTTTTTAGCCTTCTCTTACTACAATGCAGAGAGCGATGATCTTTTTGCATTCTGTCGCTGCAACACCTACTTGAGCTCAAAATTAGCTATAAACATTCCCACTTCATTACTTCATAATGCTTAATCACTTCCAAAAAAAAACAGCATCTAGTCTTTATTTAAACATTGAGTTGCTTTGAGCCATTGTATTGATTTTTTTCTTCAGCTCTATAGTGACTGACTTGGATTCATCCCTACTCATCAGATGTCATGCGTACAATGTAGTCTTAGATATAAAGATCATACTTTACATGCTAAATGGTGCTAACCTGTTTTGCATAAAACATCAGCATAAGTCTGAATAGTACTTTCCACATTGCACATTACTGCGTAAATGAGGTGTGCTCTGAAGTGGTTCTCCTCGGATTTTTTCCAGATGGCAAAACTGGCGTCCCGCTTTAAAATCCACTCAACTGGTCTTTTCCAGCAAGCTGAACATCACTCCATATTACTGCTGTCTTAATGGCTTAAGAAGGCAGTTCAAAGGCTGCAGACCTACAGAAGATGTAAAAATATCCTCCATAGACTGGATGTGTTGCTTAAATTTAAACCAATTTAACATTAACTTGAACTGAACCAATTTAGACCTTAAGGACCGCTGTTCTGTATCTTAAATACTGTCTATCTATCTATCTATCTATCTATACATACATACATACATACATACATACATATATATATATGTGTGTGTGTGTGTGTGTGTGTGTACACCCTCAAACCTTGAATAACCCACCCCCTTCCTTTGGTAAACCATTGTTAGGTTTTTTATACTCTCATGGGGCAGTCGTGGCCTAATGGTTAGAG
>CM074959.1:5828249-5831123 GCA_037577455.1 Pangasius macronema | reverse complement strand
AAGAAGAAGAAGAAGAAGAAGAAGAAAGTCAAATTCTTTTGCATCTGTAAACAGAACAGATACAATGTCATAGTCAACGATTATGTACCGAACAACAGATGCAAAACGTTTTTTATGACTTTTAGCTCTGTATTCACGACTACGAATTCTCCAGTAACTAAAGGAAAGCAAGTTACAAGGATGAGAAAGAAGTGTCGACACGCCATTAAGTCCTGTGAGTTTAAAAAGTGATTCCATTAGCATTAGCAATATAGCTTAGTTGTAATTGCCATGAAAGTGGTTATTTCGTTCTCCAAGACGTCATCGGTTCTTGGCACTGGACCAGTAGTATTTTGTCATTTCTTTTGTAGAGGTAAAGTGTGTAATGGTTCAAGATTAGTCATCAGCTCCTGAATCAGAAAAGAAAAGTCTATTAAGGGTCACTGTGACACAGACAGTTGTATTTTTCAGGTGGAATCGTTTTTAGCCAATAATGATTTTAAATAGTGCTAAATGATTATCTCATCGAAATGGAGACCATTAAATGAGACCTTTACTGTTATATGATGTGTTTCCACTATAACTTGGACACTTACCTTAATCTAAGTTTAGAGTGGCTGAGTAGCATCAAAGATGAAGGTTATTAAAACCTGAAGGTCTATGACTCATATGTTCTTTATTACTGTTCTACTGGTGAACTTTGTCTTTATGAACATAAGACATATGACACAGCTAATATAATATGGTACAGACACAGTGACTGTAAAAATGAGCAATTCTGGACAGGTCTAATATAATAAAATGGAATTTTGGACACATTATGTAAGGATTGAAACACAACCGTGCGTGCTGTTATAGCATGACAATCAACAGTCAGGTAGTGTGAAATGGAGGGCTGTTACCACCAATAACAGCATGTCCCAAAGTGTTTTATACCTTTCTTTGAGGCTCTGTGCATCTCTGGTGATGCAGCTGATCCACTAACTCTAGCTAGGTAGCTAAACTACAGTGTAGAGAATAAACCTGGTTGTTTCCTATGTTTTCTTTTTACTTGGACTGTACTCACAGTGTATTTTACATTATAAGGTGTCCATTTTGTTCTCCAGCCTGTCTAAAACATTTTGTGAGGTCCAGATAGCGTTAGCACACCATCTACAACCCATATCAGAGGATAAAAAATGTATCAGCTGATTATTATCTATCATTCATTAGCTTCCCAAAAAATTAGAGAAGAAAAAAGCATAAACTCCATCAGTCCTGAATCTTTTTTTTTCCCCTCTTATAGCATACTATCAGGCTTTCACATTAAATTTGGCTTTCTTCACGCTTTCACACCTAATTGGCTGCTGGCTCCTGCCAGTCACAATACAGTGAACTTCTTTCATGTCTAAAGTTAGGCCATGATGACTTTTGATTACTTATCATTTCTGACCTGACACCCCTGGCTGTGAATTACTGTTACAGGATTATCAAGGTTACTCACAGCAGCTCATCATATTATTCAGTATTTTTTCTCCCTGACTAAATAATCATGTTTTTTTCCTGATCAGTTTGCATCTGTACACAGGATAGAGACACATTCATAGGCGATGATTATGCACAAAAACCAACAACATATTCGTTACTTGCTACTATGAATTATCCAGTAACTATGGGAAAGCAAGTAGGAAGGTATGTTTAGCTACAAAAGTGAGAATGAAGTGTGGACACACCAGTGAGTCAGGCTAAACCCATTAGCATTAGTGATATAACTCAGCTGTAATTGCCTGCAAAGTGGTAATTTCCTTCTCCAAGCCGCTGACGTCACCCGTTCTTGGCTTTGGTCCAGCAGTATTTTGCTGTAGTAAAGTGTGTAACAGACAGACAGACAGACAGACTATCTATAGATAGATAGATAGATAGATAGATAGATAGATAGAACTCAGTGAGGGAGGGAGAGTGAGAGAGACAGAGAGAGGGGACTAGGGTCATGAGCCAGGTTGAGTATCCATAATCAGTGTGACCATTTATAGAGTCACTTGATGTGTTCTATTGAAGCACGCTGTGGTAACCATTCAGGCCGTTCAGGTCTACGGTAAACAGTGACTAAAAATGGCGTCAACAGTGCGGCAGTCCACGCCAACTGTTTTTCTGCCTCCCTCCCCCCTCCCGGAGAGCACAGAAAGCGGCCGGCCACTTAGGCATGGGAGTGATTTTGAAAAGCTAAAAGAGGACGCGCAGACGGACGTCTGCTTAATGTAAGACACGGTGAGGCCTGGCCGGGAAATGGAGACGCTCCGGGGATTTTAGTAAGCAATGCGTGTCCAATGTTTTCCCCTCCTGAGAGACTGCACGCAGCTTCGTTTAGCGAGAAAGCACACAAACACCAAATACGTCAGCAGTGAAACAAATGCTGTCAACGTAACCTTGGGCACCCGGTTTTTCATTGATTCTCCCTTTCTTTTTCTCTTTCATTTTGAAGCATCTTGTGTGATAGTTATCTGGAAACTGTGTTCTGCTGTGATCACACTTCACTATATTGGTGAAAGGTATTCTCCATACACTGTACACACAGTGTCCATACTCCATACACTTAACTGGCCAATATACATAAATCACAAACCCACCATTCATGTAAATTCAAACCTTGTCTGTATGGAGCGTTAGTGGATTTTGCATCCTGAATTTTTCTGAGCGTTCTGCATGGGCAACATATGTATTATAAAGGAAACTCTATTCTGGAAACCAATCTTTCCAACAGTATCATTAGTAAACAAAATTAATTGTGGAAAGTTCCAGTCATTGGCATTTATCAATGACATGGTGGTCACTAGCCCGAACGTAACTATTTTCCAATAAAAGGATGTCCCGAAGTGTTTAATTCCTCTTATTGATATAAGTACAGATTGCAGTGGT
>CM074959.1:5820749-5823249 GCA_037577455.1 Pangasius macronema | reverse complement strand
TGGTTCCAATTAAAAAAAAAAAAAAAAAAAAAAAAAAAAAAAAAAAAAGAAAGAGGAGGGGGACGCGTTTGCGAATATGCAGATTTATGGAAGGGGCGGGTGGACAGGGAGTAGAGGGGATCATAGTTTGTTGAAGTCTCAAAAGTTGGCGTGTCATCTTTGCTGATGATCAACTGGTCTGGGCGAAAGAGAGAATGGTTCCGCCGCACGCTCGCGCTCGCGCCGCCGTACACCGACCGCCGGCACTGCGCTTTCACACCGCCGAGCCCAGACAAAAGGTATTTTTGTGCCGCTTTTAATGTCACGCGGATCCGCTGCTTTGGTATACCTGATGCGTTTCTCTTTCCTGGCTGTGCGTGAAAGTATTTTTTACACGGTTCTTGGCTGAATATTCAAAGTATGAGATCATTACAGAACGTTTAAAATCCCGCGTTTGATATGAAAGGATTTTTTGTTTAATTAAAAAAAAAAAAATCGGGGGATTTAATTGCCCCGTGGATTATCTTCCAGAGGACACTACGCGTTATTGGCGTATCACCGTTCTGCTGGAAGCCTGGGCAGCGGAACGGCGTGGAGGAGCCGTGCGTGGTGTGGACAGGTGGGCTCTGGTGTGCACGCTGCCGTGCCGCTGTATGCCAGCGGAACTTTACGGCAGCGCACCTGTGCAGTATGAAAGCTATATAACCCAGGAAGCTGCGCAACTGATCCTTTCCGACGATCACGCAGTGTGTAAGCGCAGAGGAAACGTGTTGCTGAGCGTGTGTATCGGAGTGTGTGATGTGGGGTCTGTCTGTATTGTATCGCCGCTCATCTCTTCATCACTCATTCAACTTTGGTCATTACTGGACAAGTTTTCATTTCATTTCAACTTCAGGCGCACGAGATTTACATTGGATGGTGAAAGTGCAGATGTTGCTGAAAGCGCGTCAATTTCTCCTTAACATCAGCGTGGAGGGGGGGGGGGAGGCTGCGTGTGTGTGAAATTGAGAGCGTGAGGGAGTGGGGGGGGGGGTTTGGCTCGGGAGGTGTGTGTGTGTGTGCGTGCGCGCGCTCGTGAGCGTGTGTGTGTGTGTGTGTGTGTGTGTGTGTGTGTGTACGCGCGCGCGTGCGTGTGTGAAATTGAGAGCGTGAGGGAGTGAGAGAAGGGGGGCATGAGTGTGTGTCGTGTGTGTGTGTGTGTGTGTGTGTGTGTGTGTGTGTCTGCGTGACCGCCCGTCTTTAGGGGAGTGATGCGTTAGATTCCGCATTACCTGGACTAATAAGCATCTGCCTGCGTGACGTCTCGAGGCAACCTCAAGTAGATTTTTCCTCCTGCTTGTGCTGTCAGCCTCCCAGGCGAGAGGGCGTCTCAACACTCCTCTTCCATTATTGTTTTGGTCATTTTATTCTGCAAGTGTGCTGATTTTTTAATCTCACTTACAGTATGGGAAACACACTGCGTGTCATTAAATATAGGCTAGAAATTGATAAACTGCACAAGAGAAGAATACACACTTAAATCATCCCGCTATTGATTTCTGGCTCAAGCTGGAGATGTTGGGATTAATGTGGCGCGTGTACGTGGATGGCATGGGGTGTGCGGAGGGGATGGTTCGGAAGGGATGGCTCTCCTGCAGAGGAAGACCAATTACCGACACACACACACCTCTAGGGAGGAAGAGCGAGCTGTGGTTACGAACAGCTTCTTCTGACGGGATCAGTGTAGTGCTGAAAACTGCTACAGTAAACAAAGGAAATGTTTCTGCGGAAGTGGGCTTGCTGCTTTTCATAGGCATATACACATGTTGTAAGCATGTAATAACTCCATTTATAGCCTTATAACTAGAGTTATAAGCCTATAACCTGAGTTATTACATGCTTACAACACGTGTACAACATATATATGAAAGAACTGGCATGTTTTATAAGGAATGAATACAACAGCTATTATACTCACATAGTATAATTATGTATTTTATTTGTAGTTGATTGTTAATTAGTTTGAAGGAAAACTTTAATAAAGAATAGATTATTTTATTTTTTTAATAACTTCATAGCCAGTTACCAGAGCTTCCTTATAACTTTTAAAGCATAACTTACACTGGCGATGCCGGGGACACGTCCCCTCCACTATCTGATATGCTCAGTTTTGTCTTCACCACATTTTGATAAAAAGTTTAAAAATCTTTTATGCTATAGCTCCCAGCATCAACTTATCCAAACACCTTCTAAAAATCAGCTTAGTCCTTTTCCTTTTGTGAGCTTCGCACGTCTCGCGTATGATCAGATTCTCAGTGGCTGTAAATTAACACAAGGCAGTTTCTCTCCGGTTTCTTTTCCTAGAGCCTGGATATTTGCACCCTACATAGTCATTATTACATTATGGTTTACTCACTATTTTTCTGACTAACACGCTTCCAATGAAGAAGTGATATAGGTGATGTAAAGGGGGCAGTCGTGGCCTAATGGTCTGAGAGTCGGACTTGTAACCCGAAGGTGAACCTGAAGGTGGTGGGTTCGA
>CM074959.1:5797649-5819822 GCA_037577455.1 Pangasius macronema | reverse complement strand
GCCGGACCCGAGACTCGAACCCACGACCTTCAGGTTCACCTTCGGTTTACAAGTCCGACTCTCAGACCATTAGGCCATGGCTGCCCCCAACATTATATAATCTACATTATATAATCTACAGATTATAAAAATCTACAGTGCAGTTTGGGTGCTAGAACAATAGTCCCAGATGTTAAATTTACTACCTTTGTGGCTGTGAGCTCTCTCATTTAACTACATGTCTAATTTTTCTCAGTTTAATTCATGGTTTATTAATGTTAATTAATGTTAGTTAAGGGAGCCATATGTCCTTGAACTAGCCAACCAGATAAATTCTAAAAGTATTATGAAAATATTGGGCATTGTGGTTGGAAGAGACATTAGTTACCTAGTGAACATTGAAATAAACATAAATGAATACAATTATTAATTACTTTGTGAATGTTAATAATGCTGTGTTAACCATGTAATCTTTCCTGGTAGTTTTATTGTCATTACTGATTAATTCAAAGTAGTTACTGAGGAAGACATTTTAACTAATATCATAAATAATGCTAGTTAACACTTCCTGTATGTGTTCTCTCTTGAGGTCACATGTAGCATTCTGTTAGATGGTAAGACAGAATGCTTTAAGAAACAAAGCCATCTGTAAGTACTGATTAATGCATTATGGAAAGTGCTGTACTAACTATACTGCTGTCTAACACGCTCACGTAATGTATAATTCAGTTTGTAGTCCAGAGCCAAGGAACTGGCTTATCCTTTATTTGTATAAGGTAAACGAAACAAAATGTAAAACACCAATTTGCAGCCATCTAAAACATAAAAAGTTTTACACAGGAATAAGATGTAAAGGCTGTAAGAAACACCAAAAAGCTTTGCCATCTGTCATCATTTCAGCTTTACTAGTGCTGTGGTGAATCATAATGTTGTCACAACGCTGTTATTCATCGTAGAATTACAGATGTCTGAAGAAAAAAAAAACCCCAGTATGTTTACTCAGCAACTGAATCCTCAGTATATCCTCACAAGACTGATTTAATTTAGACTGTAAACAGGAAGCTAAGCTAGGACAGTTCCCCAAACTTACCGCTGGAGGTAACACCACACTGAATCAGACCTTCTTTTATTGTGTTTGGCTTCATAATACGACGATAAAACTGAAGTGCAGTTGGCTTGTTATGTGGATTCTGATAACAAAGTACGCTTATCCATTGTCATTCAACTCACCCTCAAATATTTTTTGACATAGAAAATCTGTCTTTTTGCTAATTATGCCTCTCTCCAAACCCTTTCTAACTCACCAAAACTGGATTCTCACTGGCATCCCAATGGCCTCTAACAAACAATCAGTGAATTTTCTCTTAATTTTTGCATTTGAATGAATCGTGTCAGGACCATATGCACATCTATTACTTAATGAACTCACACAGCTTCAAACTATGTCACTGTCCCAGTGATCGATTTTTAAAAATATTTTTATTCCAAACTTTGTCTTATAGTTCTTTAATTCAGCAACATATTTATCCTTAAATTATCCTCAAAGTCTTGTCTTTGTCTGACCTTTTGTGACCTCTTGCTATGAGTCACATGGCTGTCCACATGACTGCACAGTTAATAACTTCTAAAAGGCATTTATTCAGCTTACACTGGATTTCTGCACACAGGTGGGCTGAAGAACTAGAGGCCCTGAAAGGCACTGACACTATCACGAATACCATACTCTTACTAAGATATCGTGTAGGATGTTGCCTGGTTCACTGATTTGGCACAAAATAACGTTACTTCTGATAGGGGATGGTAAGCTGGAGATGGCAAGTTTTTCAAACTGGAAAGCTGAAGATTGGAAAAACATTGCCTAATCCAATCTTCAGCTGTCCAGTTTGGGTGAGCCTGTGCCTACTTTAGCTTCGGATTCCTGTTGTTGGTTGACAGGAAGGGAACATGATGTGGTCTTCTGCGGCTGTAGTCCGTGCTCCTCATGATTCTGTCTGCTGAGATCCTTGTTTGTTCATCACAGTGGTAAAGAGTGGTTATTGGAGTTACTGTAGCATCGCTGCTAGGCTTAAACCCAGTCTGGCTATTCTCCTCTCATCAACTCTCTGATCAGCAAGGTGATGAGACCCAAAGAATTGATGCTTAGTGAATGTTTTGTTTTTGGGGGTGGATATGGGGGTTAGGGTTGCAATCTCTAAATTCTAGAGATTTCCCAGAAGCTCAGCAGTTTCTGAATTACTCAGACTAGCTTGTCTGGAACCAACAATCATGCCACAGTCAAAGTGACTGAGATCACATTTTTTTCCCATTGATGTGAACATTAACTGAGGCTCTTGACCTGTATCTGCACTGCTGCAACATAATTGCATAAATGAGCAGGTGTACAGGTGTTCCTAATAAAATGGCTGGTAAGTGTAATTCAAAAAGTCATTGAGGATGTGAAGACCAGCATTCTTTGAGCAGCACATATTGCATTCTTAAATACAGATATGAAAACGAGAGGATAGGATTGACAAACACAGCATGTGCTTTTTGGTGGGTAGTGATACCGTAAGAAGCTGTTTTGAGAGACACGCTTCTTTCTCTCTCTGTGAGAATTGGATCTAAAAGAAGTGTTAATGGACAGAGCGAAATCAAAATTACTCACTGCTGAGTGTGGCTCTTAATAACTGACAGATGACAGACAATGCCAGAACTCTCTAGGCTGCATATTTACAGATCTATGTACGGTATGACCACACTTCAAATATGCAGTTTAGCAATATATTAAACTACTTTACGCACTAGTCGTGTTGGATATTCTGTGGAACCAATGTGGAACCAAAATCAGGAATAATGGGCAAAAAATATAGTACAGTGGTTCAGTGAGCAGTTAGAGTTAGCTTTGTAGCTAGTCAGTTACTTGTATTTATTTATTTATTTATATTTTTCGAGCAACAAGCAACATGAAGAAAAAAATTAAGGGCTGGCGGTTGTTATTTAATAATTATCAGTTCCACCTTTTCTTTAGTAAAAAGAGAATGTGTGTCTTTCTGATTTCGCTCTAGTTACTGAATATTTCTTAGTAGTTATTAAAATATATGCTTTAAGGTGAATAACTGATAGTTAAACTGAATTCCTGAAAGGCTATCAGAGTATGAAAAGGGATTAATGAATGAATATACCTTTTTATAACCAGGTGCTTTGTAGAATAATGTCAATGAATTTTAATAATTAAATCCATTGCTTTACTTGAATTGATCTCATCTTCCTCTTTCTTTTTCATGTCCCCTCATGGGCCTGTTTTCTGTCGTTTCGTCTCATTTAATGAAGTGTGGTTGGGGTGACAGCATTGCATCTTGGGCCCTTAGCTTTGCATTACACCTGTGCTTATAAAGGATTGAACCATAAGTACAGCTGAAGGACATGGAAGAAATGAAAGCTAGCCTGTTAACAGCAGACTTTAATGTGGTTCCTAATGAAGTTACTAACAAACCAAAATTTGAAATTTTGTAACAAGACTGACCCAGATAACAGCCATATTCTCGATGATGGTGAGAGTGGTGCATGGTCTGGGGGGATGGTTGGTCACTGATGGTGTGTGGCCAATCGTTGGCTCCATGCAACATCCATGCGAGTGGAAGGGATTTTGAACGTGCCATGTTGTCGTTCTCAGCCAGAATGAAACAGAACCCAAAGGCTGCCAGCGATGAACTAGCAAGGTCTGGGTAAGACGTGATTTTTCTGAAGTTTCGAGCATCCAAATGAAAGTGTTGGCGCACAGAGAGAGTTGAGCAGATAAGAAATGTGGCGGTGGGGTTGAGCCATGGACCCGTGAGATCTGTGTGTGATGGGGCTGGCTTGGCAGGCAGGAGGCGAAGCTGCCTGGTTCAGTGTGGCCACTGGTCAGAAACAGAACGAGAGAGAGAGAGCAAGAGATGGACTGGCTGTGGTCCACTGGCGCCACAGACCCCTGAGCTGGGGAGAATGCGGGGGCTGCGCTCCTGCCTTTGAAGCTTTACCTCCCACTAATTCTGGCCTTCCAATTTTGCGTAGACACCCCCCACCCGCCTAGCCCTCCCTCCCCTTCCCTTTGTTTCCCTTATAAGGCCAGGCCTGGCCATTTCCTCAGCGGGGTTGTACGTGCATGCATGTCTGTGGTCATTGTGCATGGCAGTTAAACTGATGAAGAACAATAACAAGTCTTTTTAATGAATTTATTTGCGATCAAACAATGTGCAATATCGCCATGCAGTTTCATCCATGTTACACATGTTACAAATGTCTGCAAATAGCTTGTTGTTTGGTTAAACATCAGATTTGTGTATGTTTCTATGACAGCTCTTAGATCAGCTGATAAGTAGTTCAGTCAGAAATGTGACTGATGGAGCCACAGTGGACCGATCCACTGACTGAAATATGGGCAGATGACATACATGACCTCATTAGAGGTGCAGATTCTAACACGATGAAGGAATGCAACAAGCAAGACGTGACGTTACACTCTGGAGAAGTCATGAAAGAGAGTCATAGTACGTGACTACAGAGATGAAATCATGGCATATTATCAGGAAAGAGTGCACTGACATTGTGTTCTAATGGGTTTGAACGTGCATTCGTGAGAACATGGAAGTAATTTTTGTACCCAATATTTGAAATATATATATNATATATATATTAATGATGAATTTGGATAAACTTTAATTTTATTTGAGATGTTATGAATGACACTAATTAATTACCTTTGGAGATTGTTTTCAGATTTCATAATTTACACTGTCCAAACTCTCCTTTTGTACTGTTACCAAAAAACATACAGCATAAGCTTGTTTCCAATGTTAGCATTCATAGTTAGTGAAGGTTAGTTCAGGTTTACTTACTCTCTAAACCTTATGGCCTTCTTTCCCAAAATCACTTAAAAAGTATAACAAATGATACTTGGTTCACTGCATTGCATTGATCTACATTGCTTTTAAAAACCCAGGTCCTGAGTCATGTCTTTTAAAGCCTGACTTTACCAGTTGTACTCAATACCTTTGTTTAGCTTAACTCAGAATGATGAAGGGATAGCTCATCTCAGAGGCCGAGAGATAGATCAGACTGAAGAGCTGTAGTGCCATAAACCTTCCTATTCAATACTGCCTAACAAATTGATCCGTCCATTATGCTAAACTATGCTAAATGCTGACAAATGGTTTTAAAGAATAGCATTTTAAGTCTCAAACTGTTTAACAACATCTTTAGGAAACTGCAAAATACTTCAAACAAGGACTTGGGTTTTTTGACGGTTCCTCATGGTTGGGTATGTTACTTTCATGATGTTGAACGGTAGATGAACTAATATTTGTTTTCTTTTTCTTCCTCTCTCACTCTATCCTTGTTTGTGTTAGTTTACCAGTTGCCAGTGGGAAGATGACGGCTGAGGTCTAAAGCTGGTTCTGTGGTGCCAGGGCC
This sequence comes from Pangasius macronema, assembly GCA_037577455.1. Classification (NCBI taxonomy): domain Eukaryota; kingdom Metazoa; phylum Chordata; class Actinopteri; order Siluriformes; family Pangasiidae; genus Pangasius; species Pangasius macronema. The sequence goes on along the minus strand of CM074959.1, from coordinate 5,814,413 downwards.
TGCCTGCCATTGGCTGGCCAGTTTGTCAAAGAGGAGGCTCCTCCCTCATCTGGGTATCCAGTGGACTGAAAGTACTGCCTGGCTCCTCCCTTGCCAATCCCCTGTCCCCTCCCCAACCCCACCCCCTACCCACCCACACACACACACATACACACACACACTCACAACCTGGGGCTGGACCATGTCTGGCGGACGGCCGGAGGGCAGCCGGACACCCGAGGCCCAGGACAAGGACAAAGATAAGGACAAGGAACGGGAGCAGCACAGCTGCAGGGAGGACAGTCCCGTCATTGAGCGCCGCAATCGCAGCGGCATCATTAGCGAGCCCCTCAGCAAAAGTCTGAAAAGGTCTCGCACTCTTTCCCAGTACACCGCCGCCTGCCCACAAAACACCAACGGACTGAGCCATAACGGCCAGGCCAAGGGCAAGGTCCAGTCTGGCCAGCACAATCAGCAACAGCAGCAGCAGCATCCGTCGTCCACGGCTTCGGCCCTGGTGCCTGCCAAAGCGGACCGAAGCCTGGAACAGGCACTTGAAGGACACAACGGCCTACTACACTTTGCCCAGGCAGCAGCGCTGCTTAAGCGAGCAGGCATGGAGCACATGCTGCTGCCTGGGGGCATGGGTGCAGGGGTGGGAGTGGGTGGAGTGGGCACTGAAGCAGGGTCAGGCGACCTGGAGGGCGCATCAGCAGGCGACACTGTGGGGGGCCACACGGACTTCCCGTATGGCATAGGTGGTGGCTTTCCTTTCAACCCAGCTGGGCTTTTCATAATGACACCGGCCGGTGTGTTCCTTGCCGACAGTGCCCTGCACATGGCAGGCCTGGCTGAGTATCCAGCGCACAGTGAGCTGGCCTCCGCCATCAATGCCGGCAAAAAGAAGCGTAAACGCTGCGGTATGTGTGCGCCCTGTCGGCGCAGGATCAACTGTGAGCAATGCAGCAGCTGCCGCAACCGCAAGACGGGTCACCAGATCTGCAAGTTCCGCAAGTGTGAAGAGCTAAAGAAGAAACCATCCGCTGCACTGGAGGTAAGACCAAAAAGACTACTTGCTCCTGGGGGTGTTTTTTTTTTCTTTCTCAGTAGAAATCTTTAAGAAGAAATTTATGGTATTTTGTGGTATAAGACAAAAGAAGACTGTAAAATCCTAAAACAATTTGCTATATGCCAAGGTAATTCTGGTAGTGTATGCTTACTGTGAATACTTATATTTGTTGTATGTTACTGATATTTTGTGGTGCAACAGGTTCTAATAGACAGCACATTCACCTTTTTCGGAGGCAGGGCTTCACTTGGTAGAGGTAACTGAACTGTGCAGAGAGCCCATTTCCTTCTTGGAGGTCCAGATTTGTGGGGTTAAAGAGGCAGGTGATGAGGCTTTGGGGTGGCAGGTGGCAGTGGCAGGATTGGGGGAGTGGGTGGAAGGACAGACATGCACCATGGGGACTGCTCTAATCTGTCCACCCACTGTGCTTCACGTCCCGCTCTACACAGCCTGCCTTAGTGACACTGCATGCTGGAGAGCTTTTGGTAGACTTTTTCAGTTTACAAATAAGCCCAGAGCCATTTCAAGACTATGGGAATTATAAGTGTGAAAGGTGCGTGTGAAAAGTAATAAAAGGGCTGCTGCACATGGTATTGTGAGTCGGACTTGTGGAAAGCATGTGTCTTATACACGAGTATAATGATATGTAGTAGGGATAATGTAAGTTTATAGCAGATAGAGTGGGATGCACATTTGTAAGTTGTGTTTGACATGGTCCATCTGGCCAAAGGACTGTCATCTGGAGCACCAGGTGCCACAGTTGCCCTCTGTTTCTCTCTCTCTCTCACACTCTCTCTCTCACACATGGCCCTCCAAACTTTTTGCTGAGGTCATCTGAAGTTGGTTTGGCTGTGTTTGACATAATATGACATGTGTCACTCAGTTATTAATTTAATTAAGCTGATCTTGCTTTAATCATAATCAGTGTTCTCTTTTAAATTGGATCAGTTAATTCAAGTTTGATTTTCTGTTAACAATGCAAATACATCACAGCAGCATATCAATGTGTTAAGGCACAACCAGTCATAAAGTACACAGGACTACTAGATAGTTGTCATCTGCATCTCAAAGCAGGCATAACCAAGCTGGGACTGAAAGACTGGAAATTAAACAAAATTTCCTTAATTTTGGTGCAGTTAGAAATTTAGCTGTGATTTAGCATATTAGCGATTGGCTAGCAATATTGTGGAAAGAATGAAAAGAAGAGTACTGCTGGATATGCTTTCATTCAAGTACTCTTCTTGATATAGTATCGATATTTGGTAGCAGCGCGTGAAGTACTCCCCTTTTTGGTATGTTATAGAGTGTGTTAACGGTTTTATCAAACCATTAAGTAGCCTAATTTTGAAGCAGTGAACAAGACACTAAAGTGCAAATATTTAAAACAAACATGACTATTCAAATATTAACAAAATATTCAAATATTTTGCGTAAAGTACCATAAATGCAGATGATTGGCGGTTGTTTTTCTGTGATTTGTCAGTGTATGTTTGAGAATTTGACTCACTCTCATTGATGGTGAAGTGATTATTGTGGTGATGTTATGTTGTCCTCGGGTTCCTTTCAGGTCAATTCACACCAGACATGTTCATGAAACTTTTTTTTTCATGACAGTTAGCTTCAACTTTACAAGTGTTTCACTTCAAGCCAGTGTTAAGGCCATAAGACCTTGCCATGTGTGCTACTTGCTGTCACTAATTTTTATTATTTAGCTTATATGAAGTGTTTGTGCACAAAAAACAAACAAACAAACAAACAAACAAACAAACAAACAAATGGTACTCCAAAGAGCAAAATGTAGCAGTTTAAATGTTTAATTAACAGCTAATACTATGTATGCAATAGATCACTACCACTAAAAAATAGACATTTAAACATTAGCTTACTGCTAATAGTATGTATGCCATAGCTCACTAGTAAACTAGGCCAATAAGACCAAAACATAGACATTTAAACATTAGCTTAGTGCTAACAGTATGTGTGCTGTAGGTCACTTAGATAACTAAGTCACGGTAATGTAGCAAACTGATTAGCAAGCTAGCATGGTTTGTCATTCTTCTAGTAATGTTACCCCCCTTGATATTGCTTTAGTATAAAAAATAACCAGTTATTTTTCAATTTTTTTGTTTTTTTGTTTGTACAGTAGTTCATCATGATTTGTAATTACTATTCCTAAAATCTAAGGTAGCAAACAGAGGTACATTTCAGTAAATTTGGACCTAAGCAAAATGGCTTTTTCCTAATATTTAGATACATCCATCACCCAAAAGCTCATCAAATATTACCATGTCAGAGTGATCAGGGAGTCATTTGCCATTTCAGATAATGCATGCTTTACAGCTCGCTCAGTTTGCTTAAAAATGAATGCGTCTGGCCTCCAATGCTTGTAATAAGGCAAAAAAACATTTTAAAGAGATCCTAATAAGATAATGTCACATAATATGATAAGATTAATGTCACTAATGCTTGTAAGGATGATAGAAAATACCGCAGTCATGCCAGCCTGATCAGGTAGCCAGATGTTTTCCATATAGGATGCTTGTAATGAGTAATGAGTGCCTTACAGCTTGTTCATTTGAGTATCTGTTTCAAAGGATGAATAGGATGCACCTGGTCTCTAAGACTGGTCAGACATCACACAAGTAACATAACGCCAACTAAAAGTCAACTAACATTCTGTTAATGTTGCTAAGGAGTACATACAGTACGAATTAAGAAAATAACCATTACCTTTATCTTTCTCCTGGCAGTTAGCTGTTACTTAATTTAGCTGAATGATACACTGATTGCAGCAAATAGTGTGCAGCTTACCAAAATTTCTACTGATTTAGCATTGTGGTGCCAGGGTGGACAAATCATATGTTTATTAGCTAACCCACAGGGCAAGTAAAAGCTCCAATGTGCTGCTAGGTCCCATGTTTTGGTTGCCCGAACACATAACGTGACTAGGCTAAAAAGTGGTAGCTAACGTAATGTACTAACATAGTGAGCTAGTTAGCTAAGGGCAACAAACGTGTATGTGAGCATGTACACATAGTGTTTGCATCATTCACAAAAAGTCTGCAAGTCATTGGAAGACAATTTCGAGCTATGTTGTCCTGTTCTCGTGTCACACATAAAAGACCATTAGAGTCTGGCTGGCTTCCTTTTGTCTTTTTTCTCTTGACATATCTGACTTAGAGGTGACTGAATGTAGTAAGCAGGTGAGTTATATGACAGGTTTGTGCTGCTCGGTTTCATCAGTGCTTCCACATACCTGTGGCACCTACATAATGCACCTAGGAAAATCAGTCAAATACACTCAGCCATGTCACGCCTCGACATATGTGCTGTAGTTACGGCGAAGTGTGTGATGTTTGAACATACAAACCAAAAACAACCTTTTGTTGTTGTGGACATTAGAAAGGAAGGTTATTTTTTTCTGGTTGTTGAATATACTTGTCCAACTTGGGCAAGTAGGAATCAAAAATTTATAGCCCTCGACACAAAATTAGCCTGTCCTGGGCTACTGATTTGTCCACTCCTGCAGTAATAATGAAAGTGCTTAGAGCCATTTACTGGAGCCATTTACTGTGTTGGAAGAATTAAATTGTAGAACAAACAAAACAATTATATGAGAGAAAAGACGAATGATTCATTTAACATACTGGCCATATATACACCTCTTATATAGTCATGCTTATATAGTATTACTTTTGTTGTATATATTCATATTTCTTCTGTTATTGATGGAAGGCAATAAATTCAGATTTTAGTAGTCACATGTAAATGGATAACAATGTATTGAACGTGTAAATGAATGATATTCAAAGAAAACGGGTTCAACAGTTTTGATATGCAGATTATGCATTATCTCCTCTCTGTGAATTAACTCAAGTTGAATTAGTATTAAAAAGGTGATGAATACACTAAGGCACTAAGGCAAGTGTACCTTCTCATCTAGAACATGAGCTATGTAATGCGCCATCCTTTTGGCACTAATTAATGGTTTTCAACAATTACGCGCTGATACAGATGGGATGTTGGTATATTAACATGCCTCCTGGGATTATCCTCCTTTCAAAATGTATTAAAAGGCCTTGTGTCATTCCAATGGTGAATTAATATCATTTTTAAAATGACATTATTATAAGTGCATTATAAAATTCGATCTGGGTAATCTACAGTGTAATCATACAGTGTGATCTGCATCTGATTTTTGTAGAATTGGCACAAAAAAATCCTGATTTTGCAGCCATTGATACAATGACTAATTATTATTACTAGTAATGAAAGTTGCATTTTGATTTTTATTTAGTACTACCCTGAATAATTACTGAATTTACACAAAAGAACCAGTTCAAACGTTTACATATGCTTGAGTCTGTATGTTGTATTGAATACTGTATGTTGTTACCTGGATGACCAACGACTGTTTTTATGTTTTGTGATAGTTCATGTTCATGAGTCCCTTGTTTGTCCTGAGCAGGTAATCTGCCCACTGTTATTCAGAAAAATCCTCCAGGTCCTGCGCATTCTTTGCTTTTCCAGCATCTTCTGCATATTTTACCTCTTTCCAACAGTGGCTATATTATGTTGAGATCCATCTTTTCACACTTAGGGTATCATACACGACTATTCCAAAAGGTGCAAACATTCACTGACTCTCAAGAAGACAACAAACTACATTAAGAGCTAGGGGGATGTAAACTTTTGAACAAGATGGTTAGTGTAAATTGTTATTTTGTCTTCTGAGAAACATTTAAATATCTTATGTGGCTTTGAAGGGCAGTACTAAATGAAAAAAAAGGATCTTTAAAGAAAATAATAACAATTTACACCAGTCATCCTGTTCAAAAGTTTACAGCCCCCTTGATGTATGTATCTTAATGTATCATGTTGCCTTCTTGAGCATCAGGTTGTAATATGTTCAGTGTCACTTGTGTTGAAAATGAATAATGCGGTTTATGGAGTTCATAGGCTGAGAAACGGATTAGTTCGATTAGTGCAATAGAGGTAGAAGGTCTTGAGTGTCTTCTTGATTGTTTAGTGAAGGAAAGTCTTTAGTATGTCCATTTTGTGTTTATGTCTTCATATTGATCTTTATGCCTCTTTATGATTTTGAAGTACTTCATTCTCATTGTTTTAACATTTCTAATCTCCCTCTCTCTCTCTCTCTCTCTCTCTCTCTCTCTCTCTCTCTCTCTCTCAGCTTTTAGTTGGTTGGTACTGTATGGGGGATTCCACAGTTGTGGCACCATTTGGCCCTTGTACAATATAAACATTATTGTTTAATCATTTTTTCAACATTGAATATACTAAAACATGCATTCGGCCATTCAAACATTACTGAGGAAACCCATCTCAGACAACAGTATCTTGTTTTTTTTTTCTTTTTCAAGGTTTCTTTGCCAAAAACCTTGCTCTTAAATGAGTAATAGGGCTGAGTTTTTTAGTGTAAAGTTAGCAAATACGCAAAATGTGGCTAACTAGCATCCACCCTAATGGAATAAGGACATTAAGGATGTTCAGATGATTTACTTAAAATTTATGTTTCAAATGACTAACTTACAGGGTTGTATGTTCAAAGTCTAAAATTCAATCAATATCATAATATCATAGAAAAAAAAAGACTGAGAAAACTTAATGATATTCAGGATATTTGAATGATGCAACTGTTGAAAATGTGACATGTGGAATATTCCAAATATTTCATTGGGGTCAGTGTGTACCCCAAACCTTTTATTGAATGTACATTATTGTGTACATTTTTCATAACCTGTAACAGATGACTCATGGAAAATGATGTTTCAAGCATGTGCTTTGCATGCTAATGCGAACATAATACGATTTAAACCATTATAATGATTATATTTCGAGGTAAAGCGTTACGGAGAGCCGTACAGGCAAAATTGCTGTTTTTTTAAGCGCAGTAGATACGATAGGTGTTATTAGTGTTGTAAGTTATGTCTCTGAAGCATGCATACAGGACACCTTACCTATGTTTAACATGTCTTTTACCTTTACTTTACATACTTATTTGTAAATGTAATATCAGTGGGACACAAATGGCTCTCCAGTCGTGGGACGATAAGGCTTCTCAGCACTTTACATTGTAATTCTGCCTGCCACAAAACAAGGTACTTCTAAATATGCATCACTTTCGTGATCTTGTGTCAAGAGAGGGTTGCTCTGCAGGATCCTGATAAAAATAATGTGTCCCTAGAGATGTTCTGATACACTGATACAAAGCCATGTGAATAACAAAAGGTTTGGAAGAGAAAATGCTTTGTGCGTACAGCCTTTTTTATCACACAAAGCCAAATTTGTACTTTTTTTACTTTTCGTCCTCAATGCAGGAACTTCATTTACATTGATTCATTTGTTTTTGATGACAACCATTAAGCAAAACAACTGTAGATCCACTGTATTCAGTCTTCAGACAACACAGAGAATAGGATGGTGCCTCGATGTACCACAGACAGACTTACTGCTGTAATATCGCTTTCATTTCCTAAGCTGCTCTAATAGCTGGAAAATTGGGTACAGCGTGAAGCTGTAGCACTGCTTAAGGGGGCACTTTGTATGTGTATGGAGTCAAACAAGGTCATGGTGTGCAATGGGATCAGAGTGCCATCTTACATTACAGTAATTAAACTCGCGCAACGAGCCTTTTGTAAAACAGGTGACAGAACCATTTCAGTCGCCTTACTCAACATCTTTATGAAGTGCATAACAGGTGTCCAAGGTTTGCACAGATCTCCTCGCTGTATTTTCAGGTTTTCCCACAGCTCATCGGAAGTGTTACCTGTTAGAGTAATTCCATTATTAAACTCTACAGACTGAGCATGTGTTTTGACAAGATGCATAATTGTTTGGCTTGCAAACAGCAGGTTTGCTAAACAAATACTAATTCCAGCACAAACCCACACTGATACAGTTGGCATACGCACAGACTCTAATTAAGATCATTTGAAGCTGAAATTTCAGAGTACATAAACATACGCATATTGATGGATGTGGGTGTGGAAAGATTTTTTGTTAAGTGAATATGTGATCGAAGAAATGGCTACGTTTTTAAGTTTAAGGTTGGATCAGAGTTAAAATAGATAAGAGAGTAGAGTTCAAAATGAATAGCATTCATTCAGAAATAATGGGATGTGTAATAGTAAGCAAACCTTTACTAAGAGTATTAAGAAATCACAAAAATCAGCACAGAGTGAGTGCTCAATAAATGATTAGATAATTATATACATGGTGTCCCAAAAATCTCTGTATATAGCGAGCAGACTATGTATGTCAGCACCACGTCTATTATGCCTTCGTCAGTGGATGTTCAGATTATATGTAATAATATAAACTAAGTATGAAAAATTTTGGAAGACATTTAAAAAGGGTTAATTTCCCCCATGTCCCCACTTCTGGGACACCCTGTAGATTAATAGTTTAAACTATTTTGTGTATCACATTCAGCATTTATTTCCCTGTTTATTTGGCAGCCTAAATATCCAGAACACATGGCATTTCTGCAGTTTTACAGCTCCATCCCTTTGCTCTGGTTGTGCCTCATGTCTTATTTTAGCAGCTCAAAACTAAAAAAAAAAAAAACGCACTGTCCTGCAACCCATAATACACAACATGTTTCCTCACTTCCTGCAGTTGGGTCAATTCCGGGTTGAATCACTTTCTCACTGCAATCAAACCGTGCTAGAGTTTGCCTGAGACCACCTCACAAAGATGGTCTGGGATTGGTTGTTTTAGTCTGCATATGTGAAAGTGCCCTAGATGGACCAAGGAGCCTGTTTGTAAGTCACACTATAGCTCCTCACCTGCATGGGTCCATATGGATGCTTGTGTTTGTGAAACCGTGTAAGAGCGTGGGCTAGTGACATTTGTGGCCTGTGTATAGTACCATGTGTAGGTGTGTGTGTGTGTGGGGGGGGGATTGGTGCGCGGGGTGTGGGTTTGGGGGTGAGTGGAGGAACAGACGGAGAGAGAGAGAGAGAGAGAGAGAGAGAGAGAATGTAGGTGTTGCTGCAATGTTTGTGGGGTTGGTGGATCTGCAGGTTTCATGGTGTGTTACTGTTGCCTAAGTGAGGGCCATATAAAAACACTGAGAGAGAGATACGGACTGAGAAAGCATGTGAGAGAGAGAGATAGTGATAGAGAGAGGAGGGGGTGGTGTGCAGTGCGCCACCTCACACCTCTCTGATGTGTCTGAATTTATTTTGGGATCACTCAGTTTAAACAGCAATAGGAGACGCACAGGAGAATAAGAACTGCCCAGAATTGCTTGACACACACTTAGCCCAACGCTTAACCCAGTACGTACCATCCCAAACCTTCTCCTAGTCCTCAGCTATACTTTGACACAACTTGTCTTCCCCTGACACTATGGCACTGCTCTTCATGAGCATAAGTGGGTATGAGAGTATTGTGTTCTTAACGGGGTGTTTGCTTACTTTTACTGTAGATTAATTTCCTAACGGGTGCTTACTTTCTTGAGTGTAGATATTCAGGAACAGGTGCTCTGTTTATGAGTCTGGCTTTGTATCTTGACACCTGCATTAGAAAGAGTGATTGATATAAGACTAGACTGTATTAAGACTACAGGGAAAAGGCAGCATGCAGGCTCTTAAGTACATGTATGAAACAACCCAAAGTATGGTTAGACCTTCCGACATGCTCTTGTCTGTGTATGAATGAAGATGTTTCATCATTTAATTCCTGCGAGTGGGATTAAGGGTAGGAGACCACTCTCAGAGCGCTACTACGTTCATTGTAAATTCAGTGAACAGAGATTGAAATGAGGAGTTTAATATGGGGAAGGAATGGGCAAACTCTGAGGGTAAGTGGGCTAAGGAACCAACTGCTGCTACAACATGACCATGTGACAGGCTCTGCTATTTTTACAGAGCATAGGTCAAAGATCATGGGTCATGGGGCTTCACTAGTGAGCGAGTCTTGTGAGAGGGTAAGGCATTTTTATGCTGACTTCTTAAGTGTTTGCTGGTTCATAGGTCACTATTGACATAGCAGTAGTGGTTGATGTGTAACAAAGTGATGCCTGATACTGTGATTTCACACAACACTTTGTGATGGCTTAGAAATAAGCTCGACAACATGGTATGTGATGGATACATTTTTCTAAACATTAATTCAGCATGAATAAATCTAAATGAATTACACGAAGAAGACACTGGATTTACAGCTATCGCTGACAAAATGACAAGGTCCTTCATTCCTTTTCTCAGTTGTCTCATGCATGTCAAAGCACATTTGTGTCATGGGCAATGTGAAATTAGTTAGTAGGTCATTCTAGTAATGATCCTTTATGCCACCTTGCTTCTTTTTTCACTTGTCATCTCAGAAAATGGGTCCTACTAAATTGTTTTGAGATTAGGATCTGGTTTTTGGATTACTTGCTGAGATACAATACTGCAGTTGTTGAAAAAGTGCAGAGAGGAAATTAATTAGCCATGAATTAAACTGGACTGACAAAGACTGTTAGTGACAGACAAATTTAGACATAATCCACAACATAACCATTATCGAATACATGCTTGACAAAATAAGCTAATGATAAAAGTTAAGTGTTTCCTGATTTCCTGTTGTGCTGTGATTTTTTTCCCCTGTAAATCATGGAGATGTTTTGTTTTGATCATTAGTTACATGTTTTAATTCTTAAAGTGTCACATCAGAACAGTAAAAACTTACCGTGGCCTGTTGATTATTCTGGATAGTGTAGTCAAATTTAACACGAGTAAACTTTATAGTGCTTGTGTCTGTTTGTGTATTTATTTGTGAATGTGGGTTACTCTGACTGAGAGTGAGATTGTGTGGGCTAGAGTGTGTTTGACTCTGTGTGCATGTGTGTGCGCGCGCAAGAGGAGACATGTGAGCTCCTCCTGGCTCGGGGCAGTGTTGGTGAATGTGTGAGATTCTCTGCCGCAGTAGTGTTGCCTTTGGGAGGGAGGCGACAGCTCATCTCCACAGCCATGCCTCAGTACACACAAGCCCTGCCCTAGTCTCAATACCAACTACCGCACCTACATACAGCCTGAATATAGCCTACTACACCTAGACACAGCCTCAATGCAGTCTACTACACTTAGACACAGCCTCAACATAGTCTACTACACCTAGACACAGCCTCAGTGCATTCTACTACACCTAGACATAACCTCAATATAGTGTACCACACCTAGACACAGCCTCAGTGCAGTCTACTACACCTAGACACAGCCTCAATGTAGTCTACTACACCTAGACACAGCCTCAATCCAGTCTACTACACCTAGACACAGCCTCAATGCAGTCTACTACACTTAGACACAGCCTCAACATAGTCTACTACACCTAGACACAGCCTCAGTGCATTCTACTACACCTAGACATAACCTCAATATAGTCTACTACACTTAGACACAGCCTCAATGTAGTCTACTACACCTAGACACAGCCTCAATGTAGTCTACTACAGCTAGACACAGCCTCAATCCAGTCTACAGTACCTAGACACAGCCTCAATCCAGTCTGCTACACCTAGACACAGCCTCAATCCAGTCTGCTACACCTAGACACAGCCTCAATGTAGTCTACTACACCTAGGCACAGCCTCAATGCAAGCTACTATACTTAGACACAGCCTCAATGTAGTCTACTACACCTAGACACAGCCTCAATGCAAGCTACTATACTTAGACACAGCCTCAATGTAGTCTACTACACCTAGACACAGCCTCAATGTAGTCTATTACACCTAGACACAGCCTCAATGTAGTCTACTACACCTAGACACAGCCTCAATGTAGTCTACTACACCTAGAAACAGCCTCAATGCAGTGTACTACACCTAGACACAGCCTCAGTACACCTATATACATTCTCAATACTCCTTACTGTTCCAATAACCAGGCTCAATGTAACCTATAAAATCCATGCATAGCCTCAATACTCAATACACCTACACAGTTTCAGCACAGCCTACTGCATTTACACACAGCCTCAATACACCACACTGCACCTTCACACAGCCTCAATACTCAATATTTTACCTACACACAGCATCATACTCAATACTACACTTACAAAAAGCCTTAATACTCAATACTGTGTATATATACACAGCCTCTGTTCTCCCTATTGCATCTATACACAGCCTCAATGCACCTGCCTACCCTCACAAACAGTCTCAATACACCTTACTACACTTACACAGAGCCTCAAGACTCAATACTACATCTACACACAGCCTCTGTACACCACAGTATTAAACAGGCTTAATACTCAATACTGCACCTACTCACAGCCTCAGTACAGCCTACTACACCTTTACATAGCCTCACTACACGACACTTCACCTTCGCACAGCCTCAGTACTCAATACTACAAATCTTCACACAGCCACAATACATCCTACTACATCTATACACAGCCTACTGCACCTACACACAGCTTTAATATACCACACTTCACCTTGACACAGCCTCAATACATCCTACTCCATCTACACACAGCCTCAGTGCAGCCTACTACACCTACGCACAGCTTCAATACAACATTCTGCACCTTTGCAAAGGCTCAGTACACATTCTCTCAACTACACACAGCATAAATACTTAATACTACACTTACAGACAGCCTTAATACTCAATACTGCATGTACACACATCCTCAGCACTCCATACTACATCTCTACACAGCCTAAATGCACCTGGCTACACCTACAAATAGCCTCAACACTTAATACTACACCCACACACAGCATTATTACAGCCTACTTTATCTACACATAGCCTCACTACACCATACTGCACTTCACACAGCCATAATACTCAATACTACACCTACACACAACCTCGGTACTCAATACTACACCTACATACAACCTCAATAATCAACACTACACCTACATACACTCTTTCTGTTCAGCTAAATACTGCATGTACACACATCCTCAGCACTCCATACTACATCTCTACACAGCCTAAATGCACCTGGCTACACCTACAAATAGCTTCAACACTTACTACTACACCCACACACAGCCTTATTACAGGCTACCACACCCACACACAGCCTCATTACAGCCTATTTTACCTACACATAGCCTCACTACACCATACTGCACTTCACACAGCCATAATACTCAATACTGCACCTACATACAACCTCGGTACTCAATACTACACCTACATACAGCCTCAATAATCAACACTACACCTACATACACTCTTTCTGTTCAGCTAAAGAGTATGAGTCATGTTTTTTTCTTTCGCATTAGGTACATTTATAGAAACTGTGAGAGTAAAATTTTCCTTACTCACATCCCTGTCATTCGGGAACAGTATTTGGTTCCAGACTCATCGGAGAAGTGATCTGAAAAAAAAAAAAGGTACTCGGAAAAGAACCTGACGCCTGAAAGTGCAGCGTGTTTCTGATTTCTTTTAAATAATTAATAATAACATGTCTTGGCAAAGGATATGTTTGCCAAAAGGTTTTATCGATAATTGAACATAAATTAATATAGCTTTGAAAACAAAGTATCTGTTTTGCCATTATTGTTTTAGTAACATTTGCACAATAAATGATATATTAGCTCTTTACAGACATTGTCAGTATTGACAGAACTGAATAGATGGTTAATAATATCAGGCCTGTATTTTGTACTCTGAGAAGGAAAGTTCCAAACGCTCAAAGCCCTTTATGTTTGATTGATCAATACTGATACAATCAATTTTTAATGCCAAAATATGCAGAGATATTCTATATAGCCTCCATGGGAATTCAAGTACTTGAGCACTTCCGTATTTTGTCTGTTAAATAGCAAGAATGACCAAAATGGACAGTGCGAGTCTCAGTACATACCTACAGCTTCAAAACTCAATACTGCACCTACATACACAATCCTCTGTACTCAATACACACCTACACACAGCACTGCTGCACTCATTTAGCTGACCACGGCCTTGTCCCAGTCTGTCTGGGCTTCAGAAGCAGACTCTGTTAAACAAGGCGGGAAAGGAGGGAAAGTCAGAGCGAGACAAAGAGACACAGATAACGTGAGGGAGTGTCATGAGTGTGAGTAGTGGGGTGAGAGCTTGACGTGACTGCGTGGTGACTAAATAATAAATGTACCATATCGGGTTTCACATGGAGCCAAGGCCATGGCCTGTGGCTGGGGGAAGGGAGAAAGGACAGGAGGGACAGTACACATGAGATGCATGAGGTTTTAAACAGAAAAGAACTGGAAAGTGGAGCACAGACACGAGATCCAAGCAACTTTCTGCCTGTGTGTCAGTGTGCATGACTAAATGATGAAGCACCTTCTTAAAGTATGATGTCTTAATTGTAATTTCCTGTCTCTTTCTTCTCTTCTGTCTCTTCTTTCTCTAAGAAGGTGATGCTGCCGACGGGCGCGGCGTTCCGGTGGTTCCAGTAGGGCTGTGACCTCCGACCTCCACCCAAAGCTCTGCCATCAAGTGCAATGCTAACTCTGGCTTGGACCGACTCCAGCACCGACACTGGCTAGCAAACATACAAACCACAAAAAAAAGAGGAAACAACCACCAGAAACTTCATATAAACACACACACAACAAAACAGAAACACTACAAAAAAACGTAATCAATCGAATTATGGATGCACCTACTTATTCCTTGAACCAAAAATTAAACATAATGAAAAAAAAAAAATTATGGCAACTTTCATTCCCTTTTATATGTTTCCATTTTGGTACCTTTTTGTCCTTTTTCCAGCAGGTTTTTTCTCTCGCTTAAACATTGGAACAGTTCATTGCCAAACAGAAATGACAGACTGAGTGTGGACAATCAACAAAATTTCTGTGTTTGGTGTTAATGTTGTTCACGTGTGGAAAGATACAGTACTTGTGTAGAGAATGTAAATTTTACAGCTATATTTTAAAACTAGTGGCTCATGGCAAGCACTATTGTAATTTAGCACCGTTGTTCTTACTTAAACCTCTGTATTTTATTGTTTTCTTTTTTTTTAGTTTGATTTTAAATTTATAGATTGGAAAAACTGATCAATGTTTGTCATTTAAGAAAAAAAGAAACTATTACAAGATGTAAAAATCCCATTTTTCTGAATGGAATGAAAGAACAAATATATGTCGAGACCCCACGGTAGTGTATAGTCAGGATAGATGATGACTGTTGTACTTGTGGGGTTGCTACTACTGGAAGCTCCTTGACCGCCAAACCATCCATCTGTCCAAACATTTAATTCTGCACTGTTTTGTTGTAAAACTGCGGCCATATTTTTTGTTACGACGTCGCCATTGTGCAGGTGTGGATTCATCCTCCTGAGCACTTGGAGACAGCACTTGCTCTGCCCAATTAAACGCACTGAAAAATTCTTCTTTTTTTATTTGTTTCTTGGTTACTTTTTTTTTCCATGACATTGCCAGTAGCTACATCTTTTAAAATGAACAGCGATGTTTGTATTGGAATTAGAAGTATGGGCTGGTTTTGTGAATAAAAACAAATGCATGTATTTGTGTCAAGAATTTACAGCTCTGACGTCTGTCTACTTGCATGTTTTTTAAGAAACGACCACAAACGCTTAAAAAACCCCAAGAGTATGGAAATGTTCACAAATCTTATAGGTTGTTCAGTTTTCAATAAGGTAAAAAAAAAAATAATAAAAACACGATTGGACAAGAAATGTCATTTTGAAATGCAGTCAAGGTCTGTGATGTTATTTTGGGAAGGGGAGGTTGTAGTTGCTTACAGCATATGGGATGTATAAAATAAAGCATAATCGCATTAAATGAAGAAGGCCGCTGTTAACTGAGGACGGATATCCACACCAGACACTAAGAAATGCTCCAGCAATACCGAACCACCAAGGATCTTCAGGAATAAATCTCATTCTGTGACACAGTCTGACATTTACAGGTAAAAAACACAATTAGAGATGGATGAATAATTGATACTGAGCCAGTATCTCCGATCCACAGCCGGGGTTTTCTGAGCAGGCCTGTGAAGCCGGATTTGAGGGGAGGGTGCTGGAAGGGTTTGCGATCTTCAGCAGAACCTAAGGCGAGACAGTGAAGAGGCACTTTTCTGTTCTTCTTCATACTTCCTACACCAAGCACCATCAGTTCTGCTTCTTCAGTAAACCTAACTCTTACACATAATTATTCAAAATTACCTCTCAAACATATGAGAAACTGTTTAACATTAACAAAGAAACATTTTCATCGAAATAGTTTTATGAATGACAGTATTTTTCCCCCAGTAAATACTGTATGTGTTAAATGATTAACACCACTAAGGAATGTTTTAAATAAATGCAAACAAGTTGTCAGTCTTGAAAATGCTCTCAATCCCCAGGAGCTGTTCTTTCCTTTGTCCTGTTTCTCTGGGGTATGCATATGTTGCACACATGTAAAATACCTTTATCATGCATTACTATGGAACAAAAACAAAGAATTTTCAACATGTAGAGATGACTGTTGACCTATACAAATTAGATGATGTATATAAAAAAACATAAAGAACACAGTTAAGTGTCATAACAGTTTCACATGTCTGAACCGTGGATATTTGCCATGCATATAGACCTTTTTAATTATTTAGATGTTTGAAGTACCTGTTAATATATATATATTAGACCAGGGAAAATATTACAAGCATTCACACTTCGCACTGGTGGATTGTAACTAGGTTGTAAGTACTTCTTCAAAATGCCAAAAGAAGAAACAAGAGCAA